>JANHFT010008730.1:300647-314725 GCA_032467955.1 Pseudoxenodon macrops
CTAGGGGACTTTTTTGCGTCTGTATTATCCTTCCCAAAATGATATGAATTATGAAGCTACAAAATGGATTCCCAATATAGAATATTATTCTGGACTCTCTCATTTTCTTAACATGTATTGGATAGTAGGGAAGTTCATTCTAGCACATTATTTTGGTAAGTTTCAGAGGGGTTATGAATTATAGCAACAGTCCATTATGAGCATATTCTTGTGCAGATATGTTTTCAGTCTTCTGCTCTCAAGTGTATGCATTTTCTAAATCTGACTGTTAGAAAAGTTATTATGTAGATGCTGTGGCTGCTGCTGTGTTTTGGGGAGGACTTATTTTCAGAGGATGGTTTATTTTAGCACATGCACTCAAAAGCCTGATTGGGCTTACTATCCGGGGAGGTCTTATTTTCAGGGAAACGGGGTATATAAAATCACCTTTATCCCAGTCCCATCCAAAGTTGATTTGGATAGAAAAAGATACAGTGAAAGATAGAAACAAATCCCAAAAACTATTCCAAGGTACAGTAGTTTACGGCAAAGTATACCGGTATATTACTGTACTTTTTTATGACCCCTAAGAATCTAGACAAATTGCTAAAGCTTATTTATGAACTCTTCGGGTCCAAAGTGGCAATATTCTTTATTCAGTTCCAAATATATCCTGTAGAGGAAGTTGAGCTTAGATTGCTTTATTGTGTTCAATTTCAATGATTCCAAACATTGTGAATTCTAAAATGGCCATCACATGATTAGTTAGCATACAGTATAAGAACAATTTGTACTACCATTTTTCTGAAAAGAACTTTCTAAAATATATTTATATGGGGACATTCAGGATTAAACATTTTAACATTTTGCATTAAGTGTATCTTGAGTTATTCTTTAAAAGCTAGCTTAAGGATGCAGTGCAGTTTTAAAAATGAGTTCAATTTCAGTCTAGTGAAATCAGGAAAAAAAACACCAGAAAAAGTAACAAGATTTTCTTTCTTCTGTCTAGGCTCAGTTACATCTCCTGCAAAGTGGAATGCTGAATTCAAGACTGGAGAAAAATATCCCCTAATTATTTTTTCCCATGGACTTGGAGGATTTAGGTAATACTGCTTTTTTACATATCTGATATCTCTGAATAAGCAAGTCTGGTTTACCATATATGCTTGCATTCATTCAAGACAGTCCAATATGATATCCTCATTTTTTTCTGGCATGACTTCACCCTATATATGTTATCAGTCAGAAATATGGCAAAAGGGGCAGCATATGACTCTCATGCTAAATAAAAATATCTGCTGAAATAAGTTCCAGGAAGTTTTTTCTTACATATTATTTAACCATTTCACTGCTGCAATATTAATATTTATAGTTTGGAAGATGATAGTTAAGATGATGAAGATAATCAAAACTAACATAATTCCATACCAAGAACAGCCTTTGGCCATGCTGACTACATTAGCTGTGGTCAGACATACCTGGAGGAACCCAGATGAAACTAGAGCTTCTACTTTTTGGCCATGTGTGAGCTCTCCATTGCTTATTCATGAACCTATAATTGGGGCAATTCATAAGCTTTAGCCTTTGTTTTTCTGATTGTTAAATGGAATCCTCTCAGGTCTGCCTATCTGTACAATTCCCATGTTGCATTCTCTTCATAACAGCTTTATATATATTATAATTATATATATAATTATATATATATATAATGTATTAAACTTTTATGTCACCCATCTGCCCTACAAGATTGCTCTGGGCAGGTTTCCCCCCCCCCCATCATCCAACTCCTCCCCAATCTTTACCATCCAACACACTCTCCACTTTATTGTCTTTGTTCATTTTATCTGCCCTGCACATTTCTAGTTACCTGCTGATCCAGCTGCTTCTCTAGCTTCTCATATCAGAATTAGCTCCTCCTCTCTTTCTTTTTTCTAATATTAACTTTGACCAGAATGACTAAAATCAAGGAGCGACCTATGGCATGAAAATGATTGGGGGGGGGACACTAAAAAAATGTTCAGCCGTACATTTTCCATGCCCCTAATTGTTTACAGATGTGAGTAAAATCTGGGGAGGGACAACAAACAGCCTTAAAGCTAACTTGGCCTCTTTTGGGTTTTGTGACTACGGGCAAGACTAAGAAATATTCTCCACAATGCAGAATGGGAAATGGAAGACTAGCAGAATGCTCTTCAACATAGGATGTGTATATTTCCCCGAGCCATTCTCTTTCATTTTTTCATCTTTACATTTTACCATATAAATATGTGGATGAGGAAATGTTTAATCTTTTTTTAAATGTAGGAATTGAGGCTGTTTATGTATAATGCCCTATGTCAATAGTAAGAAAGGAGATGTAGCATGCAAATGATTTAAAAGACTAATTTTCAAAATTGTATTTATTTCACTAGGACGCTGTATTCTGCCATTTGCATTGAAATGGCATCTCGGGGGTTTGTTGTTGCTTCTGTGGAACATAGGTATGCTTAAATCTCAAATTTTAATTGACTGAGGTAGAAATATGTGTATAGAATCTAATAAAGGACTTTGTACTTATTATAAACTGAGAATACCAAAGAATTTCACTCAACCAATCACTGAGATCCACCATGGAATAATAACTGTAGTGATTCAGTTGCCTATGGGCTGATGCTAAGCCGCTTAACTAATTTTTATTTGTTTATTTGTTTATATTTTGCCTTATTATTTTTATAAACAACTCAAGGTAGCAAGCAAACCTAATACTCCTTCTTCCCCTATTTTCCCCCCAACAACAACTCTGTGAGGTAATTTTGACTGAGAGATAGTGAGTGACCCAAAGTCATCCAGCTGGGTAGTGGAACTAGAACTCAAGGTCTCTTTCTTTCTAGCTGTTAAAAATCACTAGACAGACAGGCTTTTACAATGCTTAGGGATGATGGGAAAATTATAATATTTATTTTCACAGTTGATTTTCCTGTGGAGATAAATATCATCACTAGGCAAAGAATTGAATGCTCTCCAAAATTAGAAAAATTTTGCGTTTATTTACAGGACCATATCATAACCCTAAAATAAAGAATTGATTATTAATTTTCTCCCCAAATTCACTCTTAACACTATCAAAACATAGTCTTTCACACATTCAGAAATCCTCAAGTCCTTTTATCAGTTACTTAGTCAGTCTATTAATTAAAACGGTAACATTTTAGATGTAAACTTGAGTGGGGTGGTGACCTAATGGTGAAAACGCTTGCCTCCCACTTGGAAGATTGAGAGTTGAATCCTAGGTAGTGGCAGATGTTTCTCTCCAGAGTGCAAAGAAAAATATATCTGCTGAGAATTCAGAATGGTTTCAGGAAGGACATCTGACCAGTAAACAGTTGGCTCCATCCAGTTGCCTCAAGTCTACTCCGAATTAAGGAATTACAGGGTTGTAAAAGGGAGGGATGTAAACTCATTTTTTGCCATCTGTACATATTAATCTTTGTAAACTTTACCTTTTACATACCAAGTTTTCTTTAATGTCATATCCTGGTGCTCAATTAGGAATATTTATTAATACAACATTTATTTTAAACATTTATAAGTCATTGTATGAGCTTTGAGGGGGGAAAGTGTTGCTGTCTGAAAGCACAGATAGAGTGGGTTTTTTTCCCCCATTAGAGACGAGTCCTCTGCAGCTACATATTACTATAAAGAAAAACCCACCATAGCAGGCAAAAGAAAACACCTACCATTGGACAAGAAGTGGATGTTCTATAGGAAATTGAAACCAGATGAAAACGAACATTTGCTGAGGCGGAAACAGGTATTCGTGCAAATCTTCTAAATCCTAGTGCATTACAAAAGCATCATTGATTCAGTCTCAGAAGCCCCTATATTTTAAATCACTATGCCTAGTCATACACTCTATAGCTGAAGTAGATATGATAGTGCCATTTGATTTATCACTTTTAAAATCCAGTGGATGATGACTCAGAACTCGATAGTTACTATGGCATGAACCTTGAGGAATGGTGTAGCATAGCAGTAAAGGATTGAAGTAAATATCCCCCAGCATCTGCTTCTGGAATTGACCATCAACATAGGAGCAGAGCCATGTAACCCAAAATCTTATGCATCCCGGAGGTTGATGGTATTAAAAAAGCATTGAAAGATCTAAGGGAAGAAACATGGTCACATTTATCACCTCCTCTCAGCATACAGCGTAAGGTGACCAAGGAATTTTTCATTCCAAAATAAGACCTGAAATAACCTATGGCCTAATTAGTGCCCCCTTCAAAGGTAAACCTCTAGCTTAGAAAAATCCTAATCACACACACATTTTTTTACATAGATAGAAGCCATAGATACACAGGCATTTTTTTTCAGATTGCTAAATCATACACTGAAAGTGGCTTTTGTGTCTTCTTCATGTAGGTAAAGAAAAGAGCAAATGAATGCATTAGAGCTCTTGACCTTTTGCTTGAAATTAATTCTGGGAAGCCCACTAAGAACATTTTGCCTTTAGATTTCAACTGGAGTTTTTTAAAGGTAAATGAGGTAGAAGATTTCCCTTGCTAATTGGAAATTCATAATTTGGTATGTTGTATTATGTATTTCAGACTGGCACTTTGTTTGATGAAGTGCTATTGTTAAACCTTTGTTTTTATACCATCGTGATATTGGATGAATCTGATTTTGTGTTTCTCTAAAGGTTCAGATGGTACAAGAAAATCAAATTGATGAATATTAATATAATAATTGCCCTTTTAACATGTATTTCTTTTGAGCTAAGCATGAATAATGCTTAAACTTGTTAATTTGTGGTAAAGCAATATAAATCCATGATTGCTTCTAAAAAAAAGTGCAGTGTTGCTTACATTTCTAAGCAAAGTGTATCATTCAAGAGTTTCCTTAAGAGAGACTGATTAGACTAAAAGCATTTGCTTCAACACTTCATTGTCTAGCCTGCTTTTTTCTTACTTTCACTAAGATATGAGTGACAGCTCAGGTTTCTCACATGGCACCCATCTTCCTATGCCACCTGCTTTCTTACATATTAAAACATATTAATTCATTTATCCGAGAGTCTCCTGAGACCCCCAGTGAATTATGTGTTCAGGTGCAGCCCTGAAGTAGTCACCTGTAACATAGACAGACCTGAACATAGATCTAAGTCCAGGATCTTACAGCTGCTCATCTAATTCTTTGCAGCAGATCTACTATATCCCTGGTATTAATCTATGTGTTTTGCTCTATCATATGAAGCTCTTTAATAAGGCTGTTCAGAATATTCACCATTTCCAGTTAGTTCTAACCACTATTTAAAACAAAGGTTTGTGATCTTTTTATTCCTGTGTACGTTATCCAGAAATAGTGTCCCAATGTAGGCTTACTGATAAAGAATTTGCGGAACATGGTTAAGAAACTGGGATGGACAACACTTGATGCTTATCATCTGCAGCAGTCAAAGATGTAGTGACTGATGTCTAAAACAGTCAGAGGGCACTAAGTCAATTCTTGATTTAGAGGAATCAGGACCCTCAGTATAGAATGAATTAAAATGGAATCATCAGACTGAAAACAAAAGGGAATATCATTCAATGTCATTTTCTTTTCAGGATTCTATTGACTTACAGAAGATAGCAGCAATGGGGCATTCTTTTGGTGCTGCCACAGTCATAGAAACACTTAGCAAAGATACACGATTCAAGTAAGAACTAGTAAAAAACAAAACATATCAGGTTGACCTAGTTGTTGTTTTTCTTTGCAGTAACATTTGTTTTACAGATAGTCCTTGTGATATGGCTATTTGTTCAGACTGTTTGAAGTTATGGCGGCCCTGAACAACAGCACTTAAGCAATCCATCCCCAAAGGTATGGCTATTTCAGACCCCTCCCCCAGTAGTTACATGATCAAGAGTCGGGCACTTGGCGGGCTTCCCTGCACTTACAATTGTTGGGGTGCTTCAATTCCCTTTGCTCATCTACAGGCATCTTCACACTGCAATACGCCCCAACTCTACCTGCGCCAGGCTCTCAGGACCTCCACTACCCCGTGTCACCCTCACCCTCCTTACCTTGGAGTCCCTCCCCGTAGCATCTGGAGTTATAATGGCAACAGGACTGTTGGGATTGCCATTGCTAAGCAATCCAGTCACATAACATAATTCTTCATATTCATATTGCTCAGCAGTAGAAATTCCAGTTCCAATTATGGTCGTTAGTGGAAGGCTACTTGTATTTGTAAAGGTTAAGGAAGTCAGGGCTTATGCATAATATCAAGCGAAGACGACTTCTGTCAACTGAATTACATTGATTGCTTGATTGATTATATACCAACAAGTCATTGTCAATTTTTACCAATGGCATAGATTTATTTTCTCCATTATGACCTGTCTTTAACCTGGATCTTCAGCGGTGAAGTAATCACCACTGTAACTGAGTTGATCCACCTTGATGCTGATCGTCCTCTTCTTCTCTTTCTTTCCATCTTTCCCAGCATTAGAATCTTCTCTAGAGAGCAAGTTCTTCCATTAATATGTCCAAAGTTAGGAGCATGTGATAAAGCTTGTATTAAAACCTTGTTTAACTTTCAACATTGGCATCTGAAATTTCTTGTTTTGTTCTTCTCCTCCATTCAGTTTTGTTTTTTTATTAAATTTTTTAATTTTAAATCTTTATGTCACACACATACACAACTTACAAGTTCTGCTGTCAGAGTACATATTCATATTTTTATTTTTATTTTATTTTTTTGTAATGCATACACATCTATTTGATAGTAAGCCTATAGATATACAGTTAGGGATACCTTTGTTGGACTGCAAAAATTTATAAAGCGATTATATAGTTAAAAGAGAGAGAAAATAAAATAATTTCTGGCTTTCAGCTGCCGTCTAATAGCCATAGGTATTTTATAGGAATTTTCTAAAATCAAATATTGTTCTTACCAGATAAATAGAAATTATTTTAAAAGCTTTATTTCTAAAGTGATATCTCCATAAAGATCCACTTTGGTGTAGTGGTTAAGGTGCCAGGCTAGAAGCCAAGAGTCAGTGGATTCTAGGCCCACTTTAGGCATGAAGCCAGTGGAGTGACCTTGGGCCAGTCCTCTTTCAGCTCTAGAAAGCAGGCAATGCCAAACAACCTTCGAAATCTTGACAAGAAAACTGCAGGAGTCAAAACTGACTAGAAGACATTCTCTTTCTCTCTCTTCCTCCCTCCCTCCATAATTCTTACATAAATCCATGGAATAGGTGAACAATGGACAATGATTTCTGCCAAATTTTAAAGGGAGTACGTATTGGATAATATTATTCAATGTTTATTGCTGTCCCAATTCCTCAATTCCTGAGCATATTTTTTTTTTGTGATACTGTGACTTTGCTAGCCAAATAAGAGTCAATGAATTGCTTTTGTTACATTTCTCTTAAGAGTTTGTTCCAAATTTTAGGCCATTCTCTAATTGTATGATTCTTTTTATTTGCTTATAAATTCACTTTTCTAATTACTATTTGTTGGTTTGACTACTGATCTACTCTTGGATTGACTATGGTAGGAAATAATATTCTACATATAATCTGAGACTAAATAGAGTAAACTAATCTGAGACTAAAGCGAGATAGTCCCTCTTTAATCTGAATTAAAAGTAGGAAATCCTCCATTGTAATGGGTATATATTGTTTTTGTTTTTGCAACTATTTGTACCGAAGAGTGGAACATTCTATCTATGTGTGCGTGTTACTATAAAAAAGGCATATAAATGCATAGTAGTAGAACTGCAGATGGAGAATTGATTGATTGATTGGTTGGTAAATAGATGAGTATGCTACTTATTCTATAGATTTAAGGTAATTTGCCTCATAGAACAATAAACATAAACATAATATCACAGTAAAGAAAATGATTACATGGCATTATATTGGCTAGTTCCAAGCATTTCCACTAAAGTATGTCAACCTTATATAGTACTCTCTTTCCATGGATTCATCTTGAAATCAACAGCCCAGTGTTTATGGAAGGCTATGTAACTCAGGATAGCCCTAAAGCAGTGATGGCTAACCTTTTTGCCATTGTGTGCTAAAAGAGGGGAAGGGAGCATGGAGGGTTGTGTGCACGTGTGCCCACACCCATAATGCACTGTACTCCCCCCCTACAAATGCACATAGGCCTCACTGAAGCCTCAGATCCTCCAGTTGGCTCGTTGTGCCATTTTTCACTCTCCCCAGGCTTCAGGAAGGCTTTCTGAAGTCTGGGGAGGGCAAAAAACAGCACAACCAGCCAACTGGAAGTTCGTTCTTGAACTTCCGTTTGGCTCGTTGTGCCGTTGCTCTCCCCAGACTTCAGGAAAGCTTCCTGGGGAGGGCGAAAATGGCCTCCCCCCTGCCCTCCGGAAGGCTGACAATTAGCTGTGGCAAGCGTGCCATAGGTTCACCATCACTGCCCTAAAGTATTCCATGACAAATTCCTTTTGCTTTTCAATCTTTATTAAGCAACTTATTGTAGGAGAGCCCACCACCTCTTAACATTGAACATGTTTTACAGAACGTTTCTCCAAATGGAACTTAATAAAATTAACATAAAATGTGTCCATGGATGCAGATGTGAGATTTATAGCATCTATGTGCACTTTAGGATTTGCAAACTGGTACTGATACGTTATAGAACTTATTTTTCTGAACAGATGCGGTGTTGCTCTTGATGTGTGGATGCTTCCTCTATCTGATGAAGTATATCTCAAAGTGCACCAGCCACTGCTGTTTATTAATTCAGAAAAATACCAGTGGGCTTGGAATATCCTGGAGATGAAGAAACTTAACCTCAAAGGCAGAGAAAGGAAAATGATAACTATTGAGTAAGTATCAAATATCGGTAGCCTTAATTTCTTTAGAATGGGGTTAAGAGGCATGGAATTATAGAGTTATAATTATAGAAAGAACCTTGCTGGTTCTTTCTTTGCCTACTTTAAAGGGCTGACAACTCTCTTTTGCCTAAGCAGCCAGTGTTACTCGATTGTGAAATGGGTAGCATGTAAATTTAATACATAAATAAAAACGTATATAACTAGGGCCTGCAAGCCACTATGTCATAACTAAAGGCTGTGCCCATGTCCTAACATTCCGTGTTCTATTCCAAATGAAAAACAGCAGTCAATATACAATACACAATGGGTTAAGATTGCTGATGGCTTTCTTGAAAGATTACTCTTTGGGACTGAGTCAAATGCAAACTTAATAGGTCTACATGAAGGCATTTCAGCAACATGCAGTACCTCTAATGCTTGATCACCCATAGAGCATGTTTTCCCAAACCCTCCTTGCTTTTCTGCGATTCCTCCTTATTCAAACCAGATTAATGGCAACTTACTATGGCAGAGGTTTCTTTATTCCCTTTTCTAAACCCCAGACCTTTATAACTAAACCCCAGACCATTCGGATATATTCTGTTCAGTGATGTGAGTAGGAGGCCAGGACTAATAACCACCAATTAGTATTTTCCTTTAGCACTTCCAGTGGAATGAAATCACATCCATAGGCCTACAAAGGCATATTCCTTCTGCACTGTTTTAAAAGTGGAAATTTCTCTCTGTGTCTCTCTGGATTCATTTACAATGTTACCGATAGTTTAGCAGAATACAGATATTGTGTAGGATAGCTCTTAAACTATTGTAACGTTGTTATATACATGATTAAAATAATCTATATGATCTCATGTGGAGATAACACATAAAGGAGGAACAAAAAAATCTTCAGAACCAAAAATATTTAGTTAGGTTCCATGTGTTTCAACAGTGTTTGTAAAGATTCTCTTTTGTAGGCAGACTTGTTTGGTTACTTGTTAGGCTTATCCTTATGCATTTTTGCCATTTTCAGAGGATCTGTACATCAGAGTTTTCCCGACTTTACATTCCTTACTGGAAACAAACTTGGGAAGATTTTTAAACTGAAAGGAGATATAGATCCACAAACAGCTATTGATATCATCAACAAAGCTTCACTGGCCTTCTTACAGAAACATTTGGGTAAGTTACTGCATTGCTTTTATATTTAACCTTTTTTTAACACCCTGTATCATTGCATGTTGATAAGGTGATACGTTACAGACGATATCTTTCCACTGATGGATCACAATATTTGATGCAACCTTAGTGTTTGACCACTAAAGCTTCCTGAAAATATAACACATACATGCATATAGAATAGAACATGTTACAAGTTCAGAGAGAGAAAGAGAGAGACACTCAGACAGATAGAAAGACAGTTTGGTGTAGTGGTTAAGGCTAAAAACCAGGAGACACTGAGTCCTACTTTTTAAGCAGAAATCCAGCTGGGTGACCTTGAGCCGGTCACCTTCTCTCAGCCCTGAGAAATGGGCAATGGCAAACCATTTCTGAAATCTTGGCAAGAAAACTGCAGGGACTTGCCCAGTACCAGGAATCAAAACCTGACTCAAAGGATCCCAAAAGTATGATGTATCATCCAATTACATTGACCAGGCATCTGATGATTAGTTTCATCCTGATTGGGACTCCTGAGACACAGGTAGCCAGATGGTTTTCCATGGGGTTGGAATCAGCGGTGGGATTCAGCCAGTTCACACCTGAACTGATTGTTGGAAGAAATCATTAGGGCAGAGAATTGGTTGTTAAATTATTTGAATCCCACCACTGGTTGGAATCCTCTCCTGGAAATTGAGCTCATAGACTTTTGCACTTCAGAGGACTACTACATACAGTGCACTATCTTTAGAAGCTCTGCAGATTCTGATACTCAGTGGTTTAGAGACTGTCAGAATGGTATATATACAGTCCACCTTTCCTCAAGCTCTCAGAACAGAGAACTGCAAATGCTAAATTGTCATATTCCCAAGTATGGGGTTTAGCATGACTTCCAACTGGTTACATCTGACTACCTTCTGGTGGTCAATGTCACTGAAAATGCCATACTTCCAAAAGGGGATCGAAGCCATACAGCATCTGTATCTCTGCTCGGAGAGCTTAAGGGAAGGTAGGCTGTTTATAACAGCGATGGCAAAAATCTTTTGGGCTCGGAAAAATATATATCAGAAAATGCCTAACTTGACAATGTGTACGTGTCTCATATATACAGGTACACACAGAAAAGAAGAGAAACAATTCTTTACATATTTATTCATTTTAAAGAATGCAGTCCAGTTGTGTGTGTGATCCTCAAGACCTGCTGTATTCCACTTACCTTTAGGCTCTGTTCTGTTGACAGACCCCTGCAGCCTACCTGAGACAACGTTGCTCACACAAGGCGTTTAAGTGGCTTCAGAGAATGGTCTTCTACGGCCTCTGAAAACACTGCGAAAGCTCAACCTGTTCCCATGTGATTTTCAGAGACTACAGAGTCCGTGCAAGAACATTACCTCTCGCAAACCACTTTCAGAGTCTGGAGTCTGAGCACACCCCAATTCTCATATGCAACCTTTGAAAATCCCATGATAATGGGATGTGCTTTCGAGAATAGTTGCTGCTGAGTGTCAGTGAATGCTGGTGCGTCATCCTAATGTAACCTTTGACATGTATGTCATAGGTTTGCCATCACTGGTCTATACCATTCAGATTCATCTCCCAAGCATCTGGGTATTTTAAATACTACACAGAATAAAAATAGTGTTTCTTTTAAAGCTGAACTAAAGGACCAGCCATATAAGGACTGCTTGTACTTACACTTGTTTAGCATGAGCATTTTTAATATATAAAAACGCTTAGGTGACATATCTGCTATTCACTGATTAGACTAGAGAGTAAATTCTATCTAAGCCACTGAGACATATAAGAAAGCAAGTAGATGGTGTACCAGTTGGGTTGGGACCCTGATACCTGAATGATTTGTATCAAACTGGTTATGTACCAAAATATATTCAGAGGCTTTCCTCCAAGTAACCCCTTTATTACAGATTACCTTGTCAATAGCAGAACCTTACCTGTGGAATTTCTTCCCTGAAGATGTGAAGATTGCCAGTGGTTAACTTTTTAATGCCAGGCGTTTAGTTGAGTCTCCTAATGTTTTGAATATGTATTTTCTATATTGTATATAAGTTTCTACCTCCTCTGGAAGTTTTATTGAAAAGTGGAATATACTTTTCAAGTAAATATACTTTAAAGTATATTGACCTTGCAACTCAGTTTAAAAAGGGGTCTTTCCAGATTTTAGAAATTGATACTTAAAATATGCTGTTTAGATGAAGTCAGCCATCCATATTTATCACTATGCCTTTTCTATTTCCAGCATGTCAGTTTTAGAAGATCAAAGCAAGCTTAATTTTAACATATTGTGACTTAGAAACACTCATAATTTCTCTGAATACAATTTAATATTTTCATATATTTATATGTGCCATTTGATTTGAATTTATCTTATCTAGGTCTCTCTAAAGATTTTAACCAATGGGACCCTCTTTTAAATGGCGAAGGACCTAATGTCATTCCAGATACTAATGTTGACTTAACTCAAGGAGCATCTCAGTGAAAATAAACATTAATTGTCCTTAAACATTCCTGACTAAATGTTGCTTGTTTCATGATAGCTCCATTGGAATGAGTGTGTTTTAGAGCATTTGAACAAAGAAGTTAAAGGTGATTCTCATTTAACAACACTCATTCAGTGACCATTCAAACTTACAACACTGCTGAATAGGAGTTACAACTGGTCTTTGGAGTTCCAAATATCGCAGTACCACCTTAGTCATATGATTGTGATCTGGGCACTTGATAACTGGCACAGCATTCCACAGTTGTGTGATCATAATTTGTGACTTTTCCTGCTGGCAAGTCAAGGGAAAAGTTGGTAAGAAGTCAGAAGTTCCAAATATATGAAATCCTCGCTTAATGACAGTAATTGGTGACAGCCTGGATGCCATTGCTAAGCAGCCTGATCATGTAATGTTGCACTTTATGATCACATTGCTTAGTGATGGAAATTCCAGTCCCAATTAATGTCACTAAGCAAGGACTGCTTGTACTGAGTTGGTTTCTAATGTTAAAGAAAGAACAAAGTGAACATCAGTTATTAAAAAAAATTATTGGTAGAGATGCTTCAGACATAACATTCCTACCATTACATGGATATTTAAAACCTTGCAGTCTGACAGTGTTACTATCTTGCAAATAACAATGTGTGAATTTCTAGAAGGGCTGGTGCTGTAATTCCCAGGAGTTAAACCGAGAGTGGGATGTCACGAGAACCAGAGATAACTTCTTGGTTTCAAAGTAGATGTTGCCTCTGCAAAAGTATAATAATCATTATCTTCATTTACTTATCTGAAACATAAATTTCATCTGGCACTAGATACATTTGGTCCATTAAATGATGGGACTAGGAAAGTAGTTTATTTGCATATATATTTGATCCCAGTAGGCTTTTGCCCTCCCCACCATTAGGATGTTCGGTCCTCCTTTTGAATTGAAATGTACTGTTTATTTAATTTATATGCCACCCATCTTGCTATCACATGATTCCTAATGCCTTACAAAATGGCTTATTATTACTTCTGCAAGTCATGTTTAGTGGAATTGTATAGGATAAATTGAGCTATTGCTACCGATATAGCTTAATGAACCAAAGTAACTTGGGGAGATAACATGCCTGCTACAGGTCACAAATATGGCCATTTACCACTCCACTTCTTGATGGGCCCTTGAGTTCTTTTTGCATTACTTCAGTAAGCAGAAGATAAGTATGGTCCTCTAATTAATAAATATTAATTAGATTTTCCAATATCTGGATCCTTGCTGTGCCATAACCAATGGAAACTAAAACCAAGTTTCTATATTTAATACACTCTGAATATATAATTATCCATTCCCTCAGCCACTCCATATTGCCAGTACCTCAGGTATGCACTGTCCTGTTTTTCCCCCTTCTACCACTTTAGGGGTTATTTTGAAAATGAAAGGACTTAATAATATCCCAGATATTAGGGGCTTTGGTTTTGATTAGGCAATTTCTGGCTTCTTGCCATCTCCATCCTATAAGGTAACAAAATAATAACCTCCCACCCCCCAAAAAACAAAAGCAGATTTGGCTTTGCAAAAAAACAACAACATGTCAGAGGTTGAAAAGTTAGTTCCCCATGTGGTTAACAGTAAGCATACCCAGCATGTCATG
>JANHFT010008730.1:314825-329173 GCA_032467955.1 Pseudoxenodon macrops
GCTACAATGAGGCAGAAAGCCATGCGTTCCATCGGAATCGCCCCCCCCCCCCCCTTACCAGGCTGCTGCTGCTTGAGAAAAGGACAGGTGATTATGGATAGAAACAATTGTAATTGTAAGTGGTTATGGTCATAAGTGATGTTGTAAAGCAGGTCATCATGTGATCAATCCCAAAATGACCTTTTTTGTACTAGTTGTTAAGCAAACACCACAGGGGAACCACAAACAGACATAAAAGCAGACTGATTGCCAAATGCCAAAAATGTAGTTACATGACCATGTGGGGGGAGGGGCTGCGTAAGAACTTCAGAAATGAGTCATAAGTAACTTTGGGGGTGGGTGTCTGTTGTAACTTAAAATGGTTGCTAAGCAACCTGTCACAAATTCAGGACTACCCATTCAAATTCTTTGCAACTACATTTCACAATGCAAGATTAGTCACACAGGTATTTTTGGCAAACCCTAAATGGGGGCATTACTGACAGGAAAATTTAATTGACCTAGGAGGAAATCCAATAAGCTTTCAAGGAACCAGAGAAGTAATAATAAATAATTTGGAGGATATTCAGTTAATGTAGGATACTAGGAAAAGCGAGACTGGTAATAAACAGAGAGCTCCCTTTTAGTTCTCAGTCTTTTCTCACCCTTGCTTCTTTCAACATTCAGATACTGGTAAAAGAGCAGATTGCTTTTGCTACAGAAATAGATACCAAGGAAGCCTAGAGATTTCATATAACTACCATGAATAATAACCTTTTTTTGTCACAGTAAACTATCTTTATTCCCCCAGATATTTTAAAACTATAATCTCTATAGTCCTTTGACTGGGATGGAGAGAATTTAAAGCCAAATATCTGTCAAAAATCCTTAGCTAACAGTTTCTTGAAATCTGTCTAGACATCCAATTTCTTGATCACTGCTGCATCACAACCATTTTTTACAAATTAATCATAATTAAATTCCATCAATATGCATATAGGGCTTTATATAATACTGATCCCTGTCCTGAGAATTGAAAATTAAAACATGGGAGAAGCAGGAATGGAAATGGAAAATTAAAGCAAGCAATGCACAACTGTTAAATTGCACATGCATAGCTTCAATTACATATTAAATAATTTCATCAACTTTGATGTTTCAAAAATGCATTTGGCAGTACCACAAAACAGCTACCATAGGAATGAGCTGGGGAACAAATAATCACAAAACAGAAAAAGCATTGAAATTTGAGTACAAGATTCAAATACAAATTTTGAGTTGTCTTAGTTACTGATTTGATGTTTCTCCCTCTCCTCACTGTCACAAACTTCACAATTTGTCCTTCCAATTTCTCATAGTTTTAGGAAAACAGCTGATTTACTGTTTGTCATTTTGCAATCCACACAAAACCTCTTGAGATTGTCAAGAAGCATTTGTAAGATCATGCAGCAGCTATTACATAGCTAGAAAGGACATTCTGCAGACACTGCCGTGTGGATCAAGCTAGAGCAGGAAAGGCATTTTCTTGTATCTACAGATTAGACTTCTTTGTCTTCAAGAGAAAATAGATTAATCTCCCCCAAATGGGAAGTAGTCTAATTTAGGATGAAATGATTTAAACAGTAAGGGTTGGTACCTGCAATAGCCCTTAAACCACCACCAATTCCCTAGAAATTTGCGGCCCATCTATCTAGGATAGCAAAAGGAATGCTATAGAGCAGCATGTATCCTGCAAGCCATTGGCTGCCATCTACTAGCAAAAAGGAGATATTTTGAAAAGGAAAAAATTTAACAAATTGTATGCAGATTTGGGAAGGCAATTTCAAATATACATAGCCAATAGCTGTGGCAGAGTTTCTGGGAGGAAAACCAGATCTATTTGCAATACTATAAAGAGAGAAGTGGGGCTGAACATTCTTCTTTATGAAATTGGTAATTTTTCTACTCAGCTGAGAACTGTTGTAACTTAAAACATGATGTAAATTATAAACATACTTATTTCTACTCTCATAAATTCTGGAAAATTAGAAATGATTTACTTGATTTAAATGGTTAAGTAGGAAAAAATACACTTGAAAAAAAATAGTGAGCTATAGATTGATTGAATAAAGTAGTACTCATGGAAAAAGGCACAGAAAAGTATATATATAAAATGCATAGTACAAGTTCACATTCATCTTAATTTTTAACCTACCTTCCATTGCCAAGATAGTTGCTGGCACAGGGTGCAAGTTATCTGTTTTATTCTTGGACGTTATCTAAGAGGAAAACGAAAAATAATTTCTAGAAGTTTACAAAACAGAACAATACTCAATGAATACCCTATGTTTATTGTTGGTTAGCACACTAAGATTCATTGCTTTTAAAAGGAGGTGTTACTTCCTTAATATGTTGAAAACACTCCAAATTGTACCTTCTTGTTAGCCTCCTGTTCCAGAACTGAAATATTATTTAGCATTTCTTATTAGAAAATGGCATGAGAGGGAATAATTACAAAATAAATATTTATTTAATTATTATTTTTATTTCAAGAGTATCAGGATTTGGGAGGGCATGGTGGCCTAGTGGATAAAGCGCTGGAGCTATCAACTGGAAAGCCAGCAGTTCAAGACCCATGTACCATGTGATGGGGTGAGCTCCTATTCCTGCTCCAGCTCCTGACAAACTAGGCAGTCAAAAGCATGCAAATGCAAGTAGATTTTTTTTATCATTTATTTATTTATATCACTTTAGTGATACCTATTTATCATTGATAAAAAGGGAAAGAAATCTGCCTCCAAGCATCCTTCCAGTATTTATCTGGCCCATTTGGTACGGCCAGTTTGGTACGACCTGTTCACTGTGGCCCGCTCACAACCGGTGTGGTCTGTTTGGCACCGCTGCATCCCATTCTAGAACAATTTATCGGCACTGCACACACACATACCCCAGCTGCAATATTCGCTGTATAAGACGCCCAGACTTTTCCACCCAGTTTTTGTTTTGGGGGGGAGGAGGGAAATGCATCTTATATTCTGAAAAATACGGTAGTCGGCATATAGTCATGCTGGCCAAAAGACTACAGATGTGTTTTTGGACACCAATGGCTCCCTCAACTAAGAAAGAGAGATGAGCACTGCCCATTAGAGTCAGATACAATTAGACAGGGGAAACCTTTACTTTATTGGGACTGGAATGCATCACAAAAAATGGAAAAGTTTAATTCTTTGCTTCTCAGTACAAATTACAACCAAAATTATCTGCAGAGTATGGCAGCTAGTTGTTGAAGAATCAAGTTCTTTCCAATGCCATCCCTACCCTTATCTCCCATCTTAACAGCACCCCTGGAGAAAGGTTCATCAGGAATTCAGCTGAGAGAGATTTACAATAAGTCTTAATTCACTGCATAGCAGAGTCACAATGTTAAGCTATGTACTTGTACGTGTATGGGCTGCTTAAAGACATGACCATAAAAGCCTTAATGAAATCACTTACCAGAAATCCTGTTAGAATCACAATATGCTTTATTAAGGAAAATTTATTTTTAAAAATATACAACCAATATCAGAATTTATGTTAGACCTTACTACCTAAAAAATATGGGGGTGATGAATTGATGAAGCAGCAGCAAGCATAAGCATGTGTTCTGACATAAATTAAGATAACTTCGGCGCAGAATTTTATTAAAAAGTCATCTATATTCTTCCCCCCCCCTAAGTTCTTTATAGGAGCCATTTCAGTTTTTTGTTTTGCTAACTAGGCTTATTCTTAAAACACTTGTTTGTGTGGAAAGTTTTTAAAACAGTTCTCATGGCTAATAGGAATCCCCCCACTCTATAATTATTTTTCATTATCTATCATTATCTATCTATTATCTGTATTAAACATACACATACATAACATAACGACAGAAAAGAATATTTGTAGCTCAGGGTTGAACTGAGATACTGTATGTCTAAGAATTTCCTTGGCTTAGTCATACACATATCACAATTCTTAAATAAAGGTCAACAAATGGGTTGTTACTTGCATTATCTCTCAGCCAATAGACTAGGAGTATTAGTTGCACACAGACCACAAGATGGAAATCAGTTTTATCTCCAGAGAGGGATCTCTATGACCTTTAAAATATCAACAATAATTTGCTATGCTGACTAGCACAGTTGAGATTTATTGTTCAAAATCTAGGAGGGTTGTCAGTTTTATATCTGTCGTAAGGAAATTATAATACATCCCACACCAATAATGCCAATGGTTGATATTTTTCCCTTTAAATTTTAGCAAAAAAATAGTATTATTTTCTACCAATTTTGGTGAATTTTGTTTTTATTTCTTGCCACTAACTTTGCTTATTCAAGGGGTACTGAATTACCTACCAACTTTAAATCCTGTATGAAACCTGTTCCTCACTAATTCACTGAATAGAAAGAAAAATTAATCACAACAGGTCAGAGAAAAATACTCAGCAAATATCCGTAACACAATTGCTTTTTTACTATTTTGGAAAATATACCTGAGCAAGGTCTGAATCCAATTCAGGAATCCCATTCCAAACATGTATAGGATTGACTATCTCTTCATTTCCATTTGAAAGATTCAAAACCTTCATTTATAAATAACATAAGATTTAAATATTAATACCTACAGTAAATTATAAGACATTGATTTATATAATCGAAGCACAATTAAAGTAACATGAACCAGTACACTTAATATATTCAGAATTCCTTACCTTTGTACCTTCAGGAGATATGCCTAAAATCTCAGCTTTGTACCACTGAGTACCTGACCATACCATGCATTGGGAACCAATATCAAATCCCATTAAGTTGCAAATGTTTTCCTTTTTTTCTGCAAGAAATAACACATTGTTTATTTACATTATTATTCATTCTATGTACTATAGATGGGGCAATGAGATTGGCAGCTGCAGTTTACATTGGTAATCTCAACTAATACATATAATCCTTGATTTACAACCATTCATTTAGCAACTATTCCAAGTTACAATGGCACTGAAAAAAGTAAGTTACAACTGTTGTAGCATCCCCACAGTCATTTGATGAAAATTCAGGCACTTGGCAAGTGGCATGTATTTTTGAAGATTGCAGCATCATGTGATCTCCATTTGCAAATTCCCAGTTAGCTTCCAAGAAACAAAGCCAATGGGGGAAGCCAGATTCCTTAAGAATTGTGACATTTACTTAACTGCAGCAATTTGCTTAACAACCATGGGGGGAAAATATTATAAAATCAGATTACAAAATCACTTAACAATTGCCTTTAAAAGCAACATAAATTTGGGTCCCAATTGTGTTCATAAGTTGAAAACTACCTGTAGAGCTCTATGATTGGGCTTGGTTTTATTTAATTTTATAGTATTTGTGATGACACTGCAAGAAGGCAAGACTACATGCTTTTAGCCATCTCATTACATGTTTGAAAAATACCTATAATTTTCAGTTAGAAAATTAGACAGCAAATTTCCAAGAACTATCTAGTTACTATTATAGCAATAGCACTTAGATTTACCGGTATATACCACTTCATATAATTTAACAATAGGTTTTTTACAAATAAATTCTAAATATCATCAACATCTCTCCAGTGAAATATGTTCAGTCCTAAAATAAATGTTTGGGAACCTACCAACAAGGGCGGTTTGGAACTTGGGACCAATGTAAGTTCTTCCTTCATGATTGACAGATCTCTGAATATGTAAGTATTTTTAAAAGGAGCTCTCTTGCCTACCTTAATGACTGGATAGGCTTATACTGAAATACAAATGATCTTACTACCGGTAGTTTATGAGTGGGTCTAATTTTCACTCCAGACGTAATCATGAAAATATACAGGATCTCTTCTAGAAGTTATGATACATGGTGGGACCCAATGTTTTCTCCTTTTTGGAGCTCATTCAGATAGGAGAAACATAGAAATAGGGAGCCCATAAAGATACCATGACTGACAGTACTAAAGTCGCTGAAACATCTAGAATTATTAGGGCCACTCTCCCAGCCATTTCATTCACAAAGGCAAAGCAAATTCAGTCATATACAGTATCTCCCAGGTGAAATGGATCTAATTAATAATTTTTCAGCTGGATCTGGAAACTACATTTTAAATGAGAGCAAATGCTTTATATTGAGACAGTTATATAGCCTATACTCAATCTTTTGAAAAGTAATTTTAACCTCTCTCCAAGAAACTAAGTTGCCATTATTTTTTGCCATGTTATTTCTCTGAATGATTTTTTCCATTTACTTTGCCAATCTGAATTTGCCAACTGAACAAGATTGCAAAATTTCAAATCAACTTTGTCACTCAGGTTCTACATTAATGCCTTACCTGTATCATGTATTAAGGGTTCATCCACTTCACTTAGCTGTATATTTGTTAGATAATCCTTTTCAACACAAATATTGTCTTTAAAACTTCCATGAATACTCATCTGCATTTCTTCATAATTCTTTCCTAACAGAGTTTGCCCTTCTGTAAAAGTGGTTTTATCACTTTTTCCTAGTTTACACTCTTCAACGAGACATTCAATGGAACAGAATTCTTGTGGCTTAACTTTAATTTCTGAAAATGATGACTGGATTCTATTATCTGCAAGAACAGACAAAGTAGGGTGTTGCAAATATAGTGTATTATTAGTGGCTTTCTCAGTCAGTAAAGGAAAAGCTTCAGATGCCATCACTTCTATTACATTTTCATTTTCGTTCATTAGTGAAGTATTCTCTTTTACTTTGTGTGCTGACTGTCCTTCTACATGTTGTGGTTCAAGTACATGCAATTCTGACTTCTTTTGTGTTTCATCGTAAGTTTTTATTTCTATTGTCTTTGGATGTAGCATGTCTTCCAACAAGGGCCTTTTTAACTTCTCTTTTTCTAGCATGTTCTTTGCATTATATAATTGGGGTGGCACTCGTAAGGACACAAAGTCTGACAATCTCTTTGTATCATCCAAAGGCAACTGAATTTCAGGAGAATCTAGCATTAATATTTCTTTATCCTCTGCTCCTCCCTGAGATTCAGGTGTATCATATTCAATTTTACAAGTAGAAAGCTGTATTTCAGAAAGACCTGTAGAATCTGTTATGTTTTTTCTGTTTCCAGATGCAGAATGGTTTGTTTCATTATTAAATGCATCAAATGTGGTCTGTTGGTTCCCTGTATGAAATATTTCATGGGTGATAAAGTGGTGCTTGATTTGATTTTTGGATGGCTGTGCAGATGTTTCTGATAAAATCTTGTCTCTGACACCAAAACACTTGTCTACTGGCTGTAACAGATTCGGACAACAGAATACATCTTCCAAATTACTATTTTTTGGGGTCATTGTTGTACAAACAGAACTTTCAGTTTCAAATGGCACTGATTTTGAATTATCTTCTTTTGGATTTCTAATCTGCTCTTCAAGGTTGTAATTATTTGCAATAGTGGAATCACCACTTTCAGCATGATGATTCCAAAGGTGTTTCATTTGTTCATTGATGCTTATATTTTGACATTCCAATTTAACTACAAACAACGGAATTTCAAAAGAACCATAGTTCAATTTGTCCATAATTGTAATCTCTAATGGAAGATCACCTATCATATCACAGAAAATTTCACTTATTCCTTCAGCCCATGAACCTTTTTCAGAATTAAAGCCAAAGAGACAACACAAAAATGCTTGTGGCGGAATTATTAAGAGTTCATCAGGAATTTGCCTGATCACTTCTATGCTGACAAGTTTCTCAGTTCCATAATCAATGTTGATTACTGTCAAGGAACTTTCCTCTATATGACTAACAACTGCTCGGTGAAATAAATTATCACTAGACTTTGCTAGACAAGGACTGCCATTTTTAAGATTATCAATGTGGATTTTTGCATGTTCTTCAGCTTCCTGAAGTTTTATTTCAATTGAACTAATATCATTTTCAGTGAACTGACACCAAAAATATCCTGGATTCTTTGGAACTAATGAAAAGGCTTTTATAGTTTCACCTATCTTAGGTGTCTTCCAGAGAAATGATTTCCTAGCTGAAAGTCTACTGTGCTCATCAGAAATAATATCATCACGTAAGCTTACTTTGCCAATCTTATCAGATCCTTTGTCAGCTGTCTCTATCAGGTCATATTTTTTATATTCAAGGCAACTATTAATCATATCAACCATTATGTCATCTTTTTCATCACTGAGTGTTATTTCCCATTTGCCTTTTACTTTCTCAACAAATTGACAGTTCATCTGAACTTCACTTGTCTTTTGGGAAAAATACACCACTGTTTTTTGTGTCCATTCTGGAATTCCTGACATCTTACTACTATCCAGGGTACAATGGATGCTCATTACAGGGAAAGATAAACAGTCTTCAATAAGTTTGCATGTTTTAGGAATGCTAACTACTGCAGTATTGCCATAATCAATATACTGTACCTCTAATAATTCACTACTGGACTCTTTAATAATTACAGCTCGATACCATAAACCATCTTCTGTATAAATTGCACATATTAAATCTCCTACATTAAGCTGTTGTTCCACTAAGCTTGAAACTGTTTTAGAGCTGTTTATTTTCTCCGATATACTATCAAGGATAGGCTCATCTTCTACTAACTGTACATAAAAATCAGAAAGATTATTTATATGAGAAACATACACTAAAGATTTAAGACCAGGTTTTATGCTTTTTTGAGGTAGTTCATCTATATTTTTAGGAGAATATGTTACAGATTTTGATTTATTTCTATCACATCTTTCCTCTTTCTTATGAAGGGCTGCACATTTCATGTCCTTCCAATCTTCCACATAATTACTGTTGCTAGAGCCTTCTGTGAATTCTAGGAATGTTCTTGCTACCTCTTTTTTAGTTTTCTGCTGCAATTGGCATGTTTCTCCAAAAACAGCACTAGATTTAGTATTGCCCTCAAGATCAGGTTTGACAAAGTCTACCAAAACCCTTTCACTGTTTTCTTCTGCACTAACTGAATATTGGGAAGACAGGGTGCTGTTTTCTGTGTTTTCAGTAATCTCTTTGCTAGCCTGCAAACCTAAGCTTTGTTTCAATTTTGCATTAATCTGCATTTTACCATCATACAGTTCAATTATAAGTGTTCCATCAGGATCTTTTGCTACAATCAAAGCTTTTAAGGGCTTATCTAACACTGCCTTTTCAAACCACTCAATGGCATCTTTTGGTGGATCAACAATATCAGAGAGAGAACATTTTATAGCCTGCATAGGCAAAAGCATTAACTCATAAGCATCATTTGGTACTACAACTAGGTCTTCATTTTTTAATACTTGTGTATTCCCAAAATCTACAAAAAAAACTTCTTTGCTATCATTTTTTGAAGTTACTACAGCCCTATACCAGCAGTCATCAGTATACTTTGCAAGATACAAATTTCTAGAGTTGGGTGAAGTTTGCAAATTGTATGTTTTGCTTAGTTTACTAATGTTACTAGTTAAATTTTCAAGAGCATTTTCATTCCTAGCAAGTTGGCAGAAAAAAAAACATGGACTATTAACATGTGTGACATAAATAATCTCTTCATTTCCTCTTTTTATATTGTGGGTTGAGTAATAGTATGATAGAAGCTGAACAGATGATACCAAGGGTTTCTCTCTGTGCACAAATGTGGCTAGACTCTTTCTTATTAAAAAATGGCAAGCACTTTCGAAAGGAGTAATAAGGTCAACAATATTAAAAAGTTCTGTACCATTTAATGCTGCTAAAGCAAATATAATACATTTCAGTGTCACTTTAGATCCTGAATCCACAAATTCATGAAATGTTTCAATGGCTTTTTTATCCCAATCAAAAGGATTTGTATGTTTTGGCTGAATTAAATTGTAAAGGCTACATCTAAAAGCTTGAGCTTTTAGCTTCAGAAACTCTGCTGTAGTTGCACGAATATTTTTCAGTGAAACATGCTTTTTATTTCCATAATCAACGTAAGCGACTTCAACCTCTTCTGGGTAATGAACCTTATTAATAACAACAGCTCTGTACCATTTTTTATCCTCAGAAGACTTAGCCAAGCATACTGAATTTGGCCATTCATGAAGCTCTGCTGATTGCATACAATAATCCTGAATTTTAGCCATAAGTATATTCAGTTCATGGGAATTCTTAAATAATCGACACCAAAAATGACTGGGATTTTCTATGTGTGTTACTATCACATCAACTGTACTTCCAAATTCAAGCTGTTCTTCACCTGCCTTTATTTCAGAATAGTTCTGTATCTCACATGATGAATTATCACTGCCACCCAGAGCTGATGAAGAATAAAAAGTTCCCTCACTGGAGTGGTTTTCATTTCTCAACAGTTCAGCTGCAGAAGAATCATATTGTTGTGGATGTTTTACTTCATCTGTCACTGGAATTACTTTTTTCACAGGTCTTAACCTCATTGGTTTACTTTCAGAGTCCCCTGCCAATAGCTTATCTGATATTGCCTGGAGAGTTTCTAGTACTTCATGGTGCTTTGTGTACTTTCTCTGGGACATGATTTTAGCCAAATTTTTTTCTCCCATGAGAGAATTATCAAAAAGTTCAACAATATAAACATCTCCTTGCATGCCTAGAACTTTGATCATCAATTCCTTGTTTAGCACAGATTTCCTAAAATAATCAACAGCTTCTGGGTTCCATGACTGACCTGGGAAAGGATTATCCAGTGCACACCGGACTGCCACAGCAGGAAGTTCTCTGAATTGGGGAAGCAACTTCTTCACCTTATACAAGTCAACTACTTCTGTGTGCCCCCAATCCACCAAATACACCACAATTCCTTTTCCTTGAACTTTAGTAACAAGGGCACGATGGTAAGAGTTTTCCTTCAACATGACACAGCAGAGGGATCCTACCTTGGGCTCAAGTAGAATACACTCTAGTTTCTTACTCCGAGAATAAAAGTCTCTTAAGTTCCGCCGTAGGTGACAAAGTGGCTGTTTAAGTTCCTGCAACTGCACCCAGAATTCTAAAGGGTCCTGAAGAAATGACACCTGAACATTATGATACTCGCCTGCCTTCAGACGCACAACAAAAAATGGGGTAGCAGCAATAGTAGGCAGTATCTCTGACAAAGAAGCAAATTCCTTTTGGACTGATACACCCAAACTTTCTGATTCAATAATTAAACCAGAGATGCATTCTTGATTACTGTGTAGGAGATTTTGAGCCAGGCAATGTGCCTGCACCCCATATAGGCAGTTAAGGTTGAGACCATCTTCCCCATATAGGGTAATGTAATAGATATGCTCAAAGGGACAGTAAGCTTCGATGTGAGCTTGCACTACCTTGCCCAAGAGCAATGTTTTAAGTTGATTAATTTGTGAATGGGTCCAGCCACAGCCTCCATCAGTAATACCTTGCAATGAGCAAGGGTAAGTTACTACTGGCATGCGGAAATATTCAACAGGTAAGTTGCGCAGATGTCTCTTTGTTACAAACTCTTTCCTGCCATAATCCACACAAATCACTTGAGCCACTGCCTCTGGTTGATCTTCCTGATCATCTGCTGGGTATGTTTCTAATAACAAAGTCCGATACCAGCATCCATCTATACCCTGGGCTGCACAGGGAAAGCCTGGGTTGGGTAAAGCCTGTTCTACAAATTTTCCCTTTGATACCTCAAAAGCCTGGTACATAGCATCTGAAAGTAGTTGGATTTCTTTAGAAAGACTACGTAGCTGGCAATATATTCTATATGGATCAGAGATTTGAGTCACCACCACAGGCACAGTCACATTCAACTCCAGTTGAGGATAGAAGAAATCCATTGTAACATGACCCTGCTTGGACTGGGCAGCAGAAGGAAGGACTGGGGATTGGGACAAAGTGGAAGTTGGCTCCAATGGGACAGAAGCAATCTCTGGAACTTCTAAGATGGCACTCAGTAGGGTGCCAAAAGCAGTAGAGGCAAGACTGGCAAGGCCAAGATGGCGCATCTGTGTCAGCAACCAGGGCACTTCCAGCACCACAAGGCACTGCGAGATCAGCACTTTTCGGATGACACCAGACAGCTCTTTGCCATGTAGGAAACCCAAAAAGTCGATTGCCTCAGTCGCCCATCGTAAGTTCGGTGTCTGGGATCCTAGCGGGGTCTTTGAGCACCTAAGAGTGGTCTTTAAGGGTGCCCCGAAATCGCCGGGCGGGAGCAAGTCTGCGACGATGCATCCCATGACTTCGGACGGTAAGTGGAAGAGTTCGCTGCGGCCCCGCGCCAAGTAGTAGGAGCTAGCGCTCACCGTGCGGCCCTCGTCCAGCAGAAAGACGTGGTAGTTTTGCCCCAGCTTCGGCCGGCAGCTGACGATACGGCAGCGGTGCCACCGCCCGCCCAGCTCCACCAGACACAGGTCACCCAGAGCCAGGGCTTCGCCATCGTTGTCGCCGTCGCCTCGGCCCCCGCGGTCCCCAGGAGAGTTCGCCAAGCGGGGCCCCACTTTGATCTGGACCTCCTTCATCAGCCGCAAATATTCCTCTCTGCGTTCGCCCGGCAGCCCCCATAGCCTCACCAGCGGCACCTTAGGGTGGACTTCGACGAACGAGACCCGAAAGGTAAACGGGCTGCCAGGGCTGAGCAGCGGGGAACACATGGCTGGCCCGCCCCCTCCCCAGCTTTCAAACCGTCCAGGAAACGCCAGGCGGCGGTCGAAGCCCGCTTTACATAGAAGCGCCTGACTCCGCCCCCTCCTGCCCGCGAGCGTCGCCTGGCTTCGGGGCTCGCTGCAGCCGCGACCCGTGAGGTAAAACAACGGCGTTAAGGAGGCGTGAGTCGACAGAATTTGGGAGACGAACTTTTCAGAGGCGCCACGCGCTCGGGAATCACGTGCTCACTGCCGCGCAGGCGCAGATGTGTTTTTGATTCAAACGGCCCCACGGCTGACAAGCCATTTGTGGGGGAAACCTGGCAGAAAACCGAGTTTCGCCTTATTCTTCTTTAATCCGTGAAAGCAGAGGCGGTCTCTACAAGGATGTTATAAAAGGGACTTAAAGTCATGCAGTCCAGTGCGCCCAGGGTTGGTGGAATTGGATCGTGGCAACCAAAGGAAGACGAGTCGGAGCAAGGATACTGAAACCAAGAGCGTCAGTAATAAACCAGCCCATTAAATCAATAAGCCAAAACAAATCTTGAAAAATAGTTGAATTCTGGGTTGATAACGTTTGAAGAGGTTATGCTTTTTATCTCCATATTCCTTGGTGGAAATAAATTTATACTGGCAGACCTTCCACTTAAAAAGAGTTGTTTAGTGACTGTTCAAGGTTACTACTGCACTGAAAAACTCACCTATGATCATTTTTCCTATTTAATGGCTGTTGCAGAATCCCCATGGCGATGGCAAGAAAAGTCGTAAAATGGGGCAAAATTCACTTAACAAATGTCTCACTTAGCAAGGTGTCAAGGGCTACCTGTACTGTGGAGTCATTTTTAAAAAAAAAGCTACTTCCATTTTTCAATCTTCCAGAAGGATGCAATTACTATTAAAGCTTCTCCAACCAGCATGTTAATATCTGATACATGACACTTTCCAATAATATATACAGAAAATGTATCACAGAATTGCATGCTTTGATAACAATAGTTTGTAAAAGCTATTTATACTTGTACAGTATGTTACAGGTATAGAAATGTATCAGTTTCCTCAAAAACTCTCCAGGACTTAGATGCTGGTTGAAGTTTTAAATTGTTGAGAATTGTGTAAGATTGAACAAACATTGTGAAACATAATAATCTTAAAATGTCAATTGCAAGTTCAAGCACTTCTTAAGTATGTTAATTTATATGTATATGATTCCCAGTTGTGTTTTCTAAGACAGATCAATCAATGACAGATCAATCAATTTTATTCCATTTTTTTTGCAAATGAAAAAACAACAAAATTTCATATTAAGATTATTAAAATTATGTTTGTGCATGTGTACTGAAGAAATGTGATAAAAGGTCTAGCCTGAAGGATAATCCATATACTTTTTCAAGAAGTGTGAATATTGTCTTTTAACTTTATAAAGTGGACTGAATCCAGAATCCTTATATATACTGATCGGTTTGCCTTGTGTCATAAATGCATTTCTATAGTAACTGCTTTCAAAGGATAACTGGAGGCTAACTAATATATTTATTTCTCAGATGTGTAGGTATGTTCGTGCCAGATTAACAAATGAGTGATACAACAGAATTGTACATTGTCAAATGTGATTCTTTATAGAATCACATTATATACAGACAGAGTGCCCTTGAAGGATTTTGGAATAACTTTGCTCTCTGGAGCAGGGGTCTCCAACTTTGGAAACTTTAAGACTTGTGGACTTCAATTCCCAGAGCAAAGCTGGCTGAGGAATTCTGGGAGTTGAAGTCCACAAGTCTTAAAGTTGCCATGGTTGGAG
>JANHFT010008732.1:28939-39715 GCA_032467955.1 Pseudoxenodon macrops
GAGAAAAGGTGCATCTTATACTCAGAAAAATACGGTAATCAGTGGAACAACTTGCCTCCAGAAGTTGTGAATGCTCTTTGTTAAGATGTTGGGTAACCATCTGTCTGAAGTGGTGTAGGATTTCCTGCCTAAGCAGGGGTTTGGACTAGAAGTCCTCCAACATCCCTTCCAACTCTATTATTCTATTCTATTCATCCGAGAAGCTTCTTTAGCTTCAGAGTCTAGTTGCCTCTTGAAAAAGCACCTCTGGGACTAAAATTCTTAGCTTATCTTCAAGTATATAAAGTACTCAGGAATAGGATGGACAATTTTGCATACATGTTTTGTAATTTCAGTACAAACTAACATACAAAGACCGATGTTAAAATCAAAACATTGTAGAAGAGCCATTGAGAATGCCTAGGAAAGTATTGGCAAAGCTCAAGAAACTGCCTTGACTATATACAAGGAGCATAAAACTAAGTATTGGTTCCCATTATTCTTTAACCTGAATTGTTAATCTCATGTAGAGACATAAGATTATAAACAAAGGTCATAAACAATCTTTTTTCTTTACTCGTGAAAATTACATTCCAAGACAAGGGGCATGCATAAGCGCACCAGCGTGCCTACAATCCCTGTCCTAATATTCCCTTTTATTTGTATCCATTTCATATATTCATAATCATGTTTATACTTATATCCGTTATCTAATACATGCTTGACGAATTAAAAGAAATAAATAAATAAAATAAAACAATTACATCAAAATGAACCAGTACCTTGGTTGCATACCCTTTTCCTGCATCCCACTGTGGAACTATGACGTGGAACAAGAAAACACATGCAAGGTTATGCCCGTGGGTTTCAATTACACAGTTGCCTCGGGCTCCTTGATCTTGGATCACTTGATGGAACTCATCTTGAAGCTCAACTCCAGCCTTCTGCAGCACAGCTTTTGAAAGTGGGCCTACACCAAGCTTTAGATCTTCACCAACAGTGCTTACGATAACATCCGTCTGGAATCAAAGCAATGTTAAAAGTACTTCCAAGATGATTTTATGTATTACAAGATTAACTGCCTAAGAGCTAGGAATGCATATTATAGAGCATTATTTGACCTATCATTGCTATTATTAAGGTAACAGAAGGAGAAAACAGTCCCTAAACAAATGAGACATCTTTGATCCATTGGAGACTCCAGCAGGGAACAGTATGGGAGAAAGATTGATAATACCTTGCAACTCCCATCACCAAGATTCATATCATAATGAAGTGGTTCTCATTATTAACTCAAGAGGTTGAACAAGTGATAGGAAGTAGCGCTTCCATTCAATATCAAGGTTTAAACATGCCTTTTCCATTAACAGAACCCACAAAATACAGCATGGAAATTCAGTCCATATCCTTTGCCTGGATGTGAAAAGTAGAATTTCCTATTACTCATGCAGCACATCCCTGGTTCAGAGTTTTCTCTCCAAAGGAAACAGCCTTTAAAAATAGTAAAGACTAAAAGGCTATTCCAGTCTTCTCCAAGATGTGCATCCAATTCTAATCTGACCTAACAAATACTGTACAAACGGGCCGTTGGAGAAGACTGTGTTCAGATGCCAATTTTGTTTTAGAGTTCTCTTTCAATGTGAAATATCAGCATTTTAGAAGCATAAAAATAAATGGATTTAATAAAATATGTTTTAGTTGCACTGAAGATAATTTAAGTTTCTCTGCTAATATAAATGCTTACCGTAGCATATTCGATGCCTTTTTCTTCTATGATAAGTTTTAGACCTTCATCAGAAGTCATTACAAGATCTTTACTCCCCAAAAGTTGACCGATTGATGGAGAAGGCAGTGGTGTAGGCTGGGGTGGTCCACTTTTAAACACTTTGTGTAAAGCATCAGAAAAAGCCGAAACTGTTTGGGGGGTCATATCTACCAGGCAAATCTGTTTCAGGCTGCCATTCTCAGAACATTCTTCTAAGGTTTCCTTAATGGCTGTTAAAATGGAATGAGTGGACTCTTTTATTGGGAATCCAAAAATCCCAGAGCTTATGGCAGGGATAGCTATGGAGCGATGACTGGATTTTTCTGCCAGTTTTAAGCTTTCCCTTACAGCTTTCTTTAATAGTTGTATACAGTTTTCTTTGTTGGCACTGGTCCACCTTGGCCCAACAGCATGAATCACCTGTTTGCATGGCAAGTTCCAAGCTCTTGTGATTACAGCGCAGCCGGGCTTCAGATCTCCATGTTTCTTTATGAGATCATCACATTCATCTTGTAACCGTGGGCCAGCCGCTTTTAGCAAAGCATTGGCAAGGCCACCTATGTGCTTCAGTGTTTCATTTGATGCATTGACTACCACATCTGCTTGATAACACGTCAAATCTCCCATACAGACCTCTATCACCACGCCATTTTTTAAGTTTACTTTGGTTTGAAGATGTTTTACATTTTCCGCAGAACCTCCATTTTGCTCATCATCTCTTTGCAATCTGATCAAACAGCTGAATTCCATTTTTACTAGGTTAACATAGTGATGTTCTTGGTTTTTGAAAAAGCCTTTTACTCCAGGTTTATCGAACACTACATTCACAGAGTACAGCGAAGACAGCATTTGTTCCACCATCACTGCTGCCTCTGTCACTACTACTTTGGGTCCATTCAAGACAATGTTCTTCTGGTTTGGCAGAAGTCCAAAATTAATTATCAGGCCCTTTTTGTTCAGATCACACCAAACCTTCTCCTTTTCTTCCTGTATAAACTGCACCATAGCCACTGACTTGGCAGGAATTACTGTGTGCATGTGGGTATTTTTTTCAACAAAATCAGAAAGTTGCTGGTAGACATCTGCTACAACTTTTGTATAACCAGCCACAATAATTTTAGTGTCTCCATCCAAATCAACCCAGTCGTCAATTATTACACTTTCTTCAACAGAATTGTTTAGCTTCTGCAGATGCTTAATTAATTCTTTCCATTGCTTTCGGTGGATGAGTTCCTGGTCCTTCAATATAATACATTTGTGAGTCAAGCATTTCTTTAATTGTTCTTCTGCTTTTAAGAGGCCTTCAGGACAATATCCTACCAATGCTATAGAATCATGTGTAAGTTCATAGGCAGCATTAATTTTATTGGCCCTAAACAGCCTCCCTGACACCTTGTCAGAATCTACACATTGTAGGAATTGAAAAATAGAAGGATGAACATTGACATTTTTCTCCCCTATCCTAACCATCTTCTCTAGTAAGTCACTTTTCATTTTGTAAACCTCTGTAGCTATTCCATTCAGTTGCAACTGCTTTGCTGAGGCGTCGTAACACCATTTTTGCCCAGTGTTTTCTTCACGGATATTCTCTTCTAGCAAGATCTGCTGCAAAACTTTATATTTCACTGGGGAAATTGACAACGTTTGCTGTAATGTTTGCCCGGCTATTTCAGCATCCTTGGTCAAATGTTCTACATATTCCCTCAACTCTTTCTCCACACTATTCACAGTGAATGCAAAACCAGCTAGAGTAACACAATTTTTGGAGTAATCTGGCACAGCCAACACATTTTTTAACAAATTGTTTTCAATGGTCTCCCATGTTTCTGGGATGATTTTGCATTTAACTGTCCTGAATTTTGACAGGATGCATGCAAACTCCACAGAAATGTTATCTTTCCAAGACTTAACCAATTCTTTTATGGATGTTCCTTGTTTAGCTAAGATAGCTGAGGGAGACAGTATGACTTTTGGTTGCTCACAAGTTGCCTGGGGCCATATTAGATCACAGAAACAATTGGCCATTTCTTTCTCTACTTCTTGAATTAATTTACACTTTCCTCGTAGAAACTGCCATATATAAGGATCTAAAGGAACACTGATTGGTTCCGGCATCTTGATTTGTGGCTTCTCCTTTCCATACAAAACTGTATCCAATGAACTGTAGAATGGATAAACCAGGACTGACTGGCCATTTAATGAGTGCTGCTTTTTCAATGCCGTCAGGGCAGCTATAAACAAAGAAACACAAATAGAATATACTGAGAATTTTTATCAGACATCGCAATAGAAGCAGATACAATTTAGATTCCATGCAGTGAATAGTCAAGCCATATACACTATTTACAAAACAAACACAGATTTTTGAATTTCCTGGAACACAGGTAGTAAAATTAATTAAGGATTCCTCACCAACATTTTTTTTAAAGCCAATCTTATTCATTTCCTCATTGCCGATACCATATTTCTCATAATAAACTACACCTTTCTACCAGCATTTGTACGTCTTATACATATCTCATACATTTTCTCTTTATGCACAATCATCTACTTGTTATAGTTTTTAACCATTTGTGCATAGGTTGCATCATTCAGTCCATTTTCCCATCAAACACAATTACTGAACATATATTTGATAGATTAAGTTGCAAGTACTTATCATTCATATTTGATTTATTCTCTGATCAAAACAGAACCATTTATACTTATTAATTAAATGTATTATGGCTGCCTACTCTGGGAAATTTACAAAATACAAATACAAAATTTAAAAAGTTAAAAATAGAAAGCAAAACTTGATAGTTCAGACTTACAAATAACCATCATAATAAAACATGATGAGGCTCCACAAAGATACTAATCTAGATCTGTGAATATTTATGCCTGTTTCCATTTTTTATAGCTCAAACTCACTTTACCTTCACCACATATTACTTATATCTTTCAGGAAACAACTTTCAATTCCATCTCTGCAATTAATGTTCCATAATTCAATCCCATTTCTTTACATTGCAAACCACATTCGTGTAGTAAAGCAGAGGCCAACAAAATGCACATCCCCTGTCTCCCAAGCTCCAATTTTTTTCCTGTGATTTAATAATCAGTTTTGGGCTGCTCCTGATGTGTCTTCTCTTTCAATTCTGCCATCTGAAAATCTATTGATGTGCATACATCAAGCCCAATGTAGTTATGTGCCCAAACTTCCCACGTCAGTTTTTTTTTTATTTCTAGCCAAGCAGTAGCAAACTCTTTTTTGTGTAAAAATAGAACAATTACCTTGAGAGTCAATAAATTTAACCAGAGCTGAATCTTCTCTGGGTAACATCTGAATATCAGACACTTGTCCTCCTCCATGTTTTGGACTTTCAAAGTAGAGAGTTAGGAATTCACTGGATGTTGCAGCTGGGATGTTCTCCACTTTGATTTCGTGAGTCAATTCGAGAGGTCTGGCTGTAAGTCTGTACTGCTGGAATCTGTAGTTCGTGGAACATTGCTTGAGAAAATTTGCAGCTGCTAAAATTAGAAATCAGAAGCTCTTAAATATGTATTTCCCATTTATGTGCATGCATGTGAACACAGAGAGTTTAATGTTTCAATTACAAGTAGTTGTGCCCAAAATTTCTGTTGCTGAGACTTGGGGACTGAATTTTGCCGCATGTTACAATCTTTCTTGCTATAGTTGTTAAGAGAATTACTGCAGTTTTTGGTAATATGGTTGCTAACCCATTCAGGTTGCTTTTTAGAAGGTTGCAAAAGGTGATTGCATGATCACTTTGGGACACTGCAACCATCATAAATCTGAGTCAATAACCAAACATCTGAATTTTGATCACTAGGGGATGAAATGGTCATACGTGTGATTTACAAGACCACTTATGCAATGGTCATAAGTGAGAAAACCAGTTATAAGTCACTTTTGCAGGGCCGCTGTAACTTTGAATGTCCCCAAATGAACTGTTGCAGTCAAGGACTACTGTATGATGTTGCAACAGATCAATGTTGTCTGTATGTTTTCATAAACCCTGGCCAATCCCCAAAAGTTAAGCAAATATCAGGTTGCTATTTGGATAGGATACTTCCAGGGAATACCTCGTGTTGAAAGTTAAACTGAGAACGGAAAAACATCCTGTAAAAAAGTAAATGCAAACCACTTTCATACAGTTGTCAAGAATAGTACATGGAAGTATCCATGTGGTAACCAAGAGTTGAGTTTGCAGGTGGTTCCCGGCACTGACAATATCTGGGAAGACATGTCTCAAACCAACAGCCTAGACATGTCTGTTTCACCAGAAACTTCATAGCAGATTAAAAGCATCCTGCATGCTTAAATCAGGAGCTTTTGTATGGAACTGAATGCTCTTTTGAGAAAAAAGTGTGGAGAGATTAATTGAATAAATTAGCAGATTGTATAAGTAGTCCTCAACGTACAACCATTATAAAGCCTGCCCATAATGGTTATACTGTATTTTTCGGACTATAAGACACACCTTCCCCCCACCCAAAAGAGCGTGGAAATGTTGGTGTGTCTTATACACCGAATACGGCCATTTTTGGCCTCCTGAAGCCCTGCCCCAGTATCCCATTTCTGCAAAAAATGGGCCAGTTTTTCACAAAAACAGGGTCTGCAGAGGGCTTGAGAGGCCTGCAGAGCGCTCCTGGGGGCTGAGGAAGGCAAAAAAAATGTTTTTCTTACTTACCTCTTCGAAATCTTGGTGCGTCTTATGCACAGTTGCGTCTTATAGTCCAAAAAATACGGTAGGTCATGACCGACTCAATTTTACAATCCATTTTTTAATGGTCATTAAGAGAATCATCATGATTTGTCAAGTGATTGCTGCAGTTGTTAAGCAAATGCTGCAGTCATTAAGCAAACCCATTGTTCACTGTGAAGCATTTTTTTTTGCAGAAAATCAAAAAGTAAAGGCTGGTTTTCAGCAAAAATGTCATAGATTGCAGTCACATCCCAATGGGATGCTGCAATGTGGGCCAGTTGCCCAAAATACAGTCATATAACTACAGGAGAGCCTTGGCTGTCAGAATTTTGACACCAGGACATAGACTGAGGACTACCTGTACAGTGGGACTGGAAAACAGGAACTGGAAAACAGTAGTGATGAATAGTATCTCCCTAATTATGCATATCTTTTAAAAGAGGGAGGAACAGCATCCACCATCAATTCTTCTCCTTTATAATCAGAATGCTGAATCGGCTAGGTAAGTTTTCTGGTATAAAAAGGCAGTTCATATTTTCTTATCTACCTATGAGAAACACATCTACTTAGTAGATGGCCGAATGATCACATGTCAACGAATTACCTTTAACACGGGCGTTAAAGACAAAAAAGTTAAGGGATACAGATCTGAGAAAAATAAAGACAAAAAGTTAAAAGGACACAGATCTAAGGGCTATGGTGCTCCTGTTAAGTAGGAGCGCTAGGTCTGGTCCAGTACAGACAAATAGGCAGAGTCCAACTCTCTCTGAGTCACATCTTTATACAGATCTGGATAAAGATGGGTCCTCCCATGAGATTGGAAAGACCCTGAACAACTTCTTCACACATGCGTTTATACTTTACTTGGTTCCCTAAATTGTTTAACAGCAGATAAAGGAAGGACCAAAATATCCATGGCCACATTCTTATAGTATTAAGCATTTTTAGCAAGTTTTATTTAAAACCTTTTGTGGTTTTCCTATCAATCTTCCCCACACTCAAGAGACATGTCCTTTATTTCAGCCATTTCAATATAGGAATCAGAATCCACATTTGTGGGGGTCAAACTCTTGTGACCCCCCCCCCCAAGTGACTATAAGTGACAGGGACTGCAGTCCAACATATCAGAAACACACTTTAGTAGGAAAAAATATTGTACACCACAGGATTCTCCAAATATTAAACATCTGAGCAATGAGCTTAGAGATCTTACCAGTGCTTTGCTGAAATGTTACTACTGCAGCCTTCTTCTCATCTATCTGTTCAATATGGAAGGTACTATCTTCCGAAAGATCACTGATGTTATCTACCAGCAGTGTTAATGTGGCCAAGTGGATATTTTCTTCAACATTTTCAAGAACTACTTGTGAAAAATTTTGAGGATAGTCAAGAATATTCTTCTCAGCATGTGGAGCTTCCCTAGCTGGCCCACTTGTTAGGGTAACATTCTTTGTTTGGCAGTCTTGTTGCACTTCTAATTTCAAAAAGGAAAAAAATAAAAAAGAAGATTCAGCTGTACAGGATTGTTTTATATTTTTAAGTTACTTAAACATACCAGGGAGCCAGTTTAGTATAGTGGCTAAGTGGCTGGTCCAGAAGCCAATAAAGACTGTCAGTTCTAGTTCTCCCGTAGACATGAAAGCTGACTGAGTGACTTTGGGCCAATCCCACTTTCCCAGCCCAACCCACCACACAGGATTGCTGTTCTGTGGAAAAAAATAGGGGGCAGGAGAATTAGGTATATGTTTGCAGTCCTGAATTATATCTAAAAAGGCAGCATAAAAAAACACTACTTTCATAACACTACTTTAAAATTCTATTCACTTTACTGAAGTTACATTTATTTTTTATTTTAAAATTCCAGAGTATTCTTTTTCAAGCATTCCAGCTTAATTATCATTCTCTTGGTTTAAGATAATTCAGATACAGTATTGATGTAGGAGACATGAACTCAATTCTACTCATGCTTACTGGCAACTAAAAAGCTACATCTACACACAATCCACAGTGAGTCATCAAAGTAAATGTTGAATTTGTTGAATCTCCTTTAAAGCAACCCAAACCAGTGGCTGCACACTCATTTTGAAGTAGAAAAATTCTATAGCTTGGCTATGCATTGTTTGCGAAAGGACATTCCTTTTCTCTTACATCTTTCACTATTATCGGGAAATTATATACAGGTAGTCCTCAACTTACAACAGTTCGTGACCATTCGAAGTTATAATGGCACTGAAAAAAGCGACTTATTGCTATTTACCACACTTGTGACCATGGCGGCATCCCCATGGTCATGTAATCAAAATTCAGATGCTTGGCAACTGGCTTGTATTTTTGACAGTTGCAGTGTTCCAGGGTCATATGATCACCTTTTGCAACCTTCTGACAAGCAACGCCAATGAGGAATCCAGATTCACTGAACAACTGTTACTAACTTGACAACTGCAGTGAGTCACTAAACAACAGTGGCAAGAAAGTTTGCAAAATGGGGCAAAACTCAGTTAACAAATGTTTCCTTTTGCAGCAGAAATGTTGGGCTCAATTGTGGTTGTAAGTCAAGGACTATCTGTATGTTAATATTCTGGATGGAGCATTTTTCTCTGTAGTCACTTTATGTATATTGCATACATAAATCTTCAACACGGCCCCACTTTTCTTGCTTTCTTCTTTATGCCAACAAGCTCCAAACAACAAAACTCGGAAGAATTTGAACCTCTGATTTGCTGTTTTCTAGACTGTAAAACACCTGTCCTGGTAGATCATCTGCGCCTTGGCTTGTTTAAAACTAAGAATGTGCTGTCACCAGCAACTGCTCCCATCTCCAAAATTCCCCTTTCGGTGGGAAAGTAAAATTGTCTCAATGTTTAAAAGTTAGATTTACCCATCTGTCTTGCTTGGCTTTCTTCTCTCAGAGCCTAAAAAAAAGAAAAAAAGCAGAGGCGAACTTTAGCATGCAAATAGACTGCCTGGAACTTCACTTCATCTCTCTTTAAAGGTCTGGAATTTATGAGAATCAACGTTACCTTTTTACAAATTATTTCCTTCTTAGGTGCATTATCTTTAGCTGGGTCTGTTGTTTCATACAGGGAAACCTCTAGCTTTAGTGTTCCTTTTCCTGCCAAGTCAAGCTCATGGATCTTCTGGGAGAGAACTCTTTGTCTCACTGTGTCACAAAAATAAATACATTACAGGAATCATTAGAACATTTCTACTTCCAAAAACAAAGAGGCAGCAAATGCAACCTTTGCACCATCATGTTTAATATAGGTTAGTTCAGCAATCCTTTCTCTCCCTAGTTTTCCTACATCAGTACAAGAGATGCATTTTGAATTTAAGATTAGCATTTTGTCAGGGACTGCAGATTTAATAGTTGTAAGCTGATGAGAAGTTATAAGCGGAGGTATGCAATTGGAAAGAGGCAACAGTGTTACTTTAAGAAGCCAGGTATGAAATTGCCTATATAAGGGAAGCCATTTTAGATTCCCTTCTCCTCAGGACTTCTCCTGATCTCTCTCTCTCTCATTGCTCTGTATGATGAGGTATCTGCATATCACTTGTATGTATGTATGTATGTGTATATATATATATAAAGTTATAAACCATTGTTAAATGGTTAAATCTCTGTGTGCTGTCTTATTTGCTCCTGGCTTTCTATCTCATAATACTAGTTACGCTGCCTCAACTCTGACAATTTTGTTTAATTTTTAAAAAATTTTCCAAATCTTAAATGACTAGTTAAATATTAGACTTGATAAGGATGGTACTTATAGATCTGGACTTAACAATTATTTGTACAATGCCCAAAAAAAGTATCAGCATTCCAAAATTTGCGTGTCTGAAGATAAAAAGGTTTTAAACTGCTTTAGAAAGATTAGAAATGCGGAAGGGGCAGAGGGGTTTGAAACAGGCCACGAGAAGGGGAAATAAGTGACTTTTTCCCACCAAAACCTTAATTTTTCTTACAACTTTTCCAGCAATCACCTAGGTAGTTTGGATGAAAAATCCAATTCCAGTTCCAAGCCGGGAATAAAATGGAGGCTGATTGGAAAGAAAGATTCTGTTTATTGGTGAACAGAACCAAAACAACCACAGCTTGTGCAGTTCTGGGACAGCTGACCAAATGGAGTTGAGAATGGGTGGGTTTTATACCTTTTGGATTCCTATGGGGTCATGGCTGGCTCTACAGGCAAAAGTGGGAATGCAAATTTGTCTGAGTTAATTTTGTCAACCTTTTGTTTGTTGCTTAATCTGAGTTTCTGTCTTGACCCAGTCTTTCTGAATGGATTACCAAATCTGCATTTCTAAAAGCTGGCCTCCTCAGTT
>JANHFT010008734.1:0-11253 GCA_032467955.1 Pseudoxenodon macrops
TTTATTTTTTGGAAAAAAAAAAATTTTTCTGGTTTTTTTTTCTGCGCATGTGCAGAAGCTGAGTTTCCAGCACTGCACATTTGTCGGCATCTTGTTTTTGGCCTTTTTTGGGGGGGGGAAAATGTTTTTTATTATTTTTCAGACTTTTTTTCTTCTGCGCATGCGCAGAAGCCGAGTTTCCAGCACTGTTCATAACACCATCTTGTTTTCAGCCTTTTTGTTTTGGAATTTTTTGGGGCTTTTTTCTACCGCGCATGCACGTGCACGAGGCGCGCCCACGCAGTGTGGGAGGCAGCAAACCACCGGCGAAGTAAGTTAGAACCCACCCCTGATTGGAACTTATTTATCTTGGTGTGCACATCCAGATCCATAAGATCAACAGAAGTTGATCAGTGCCTTTATCTTCCAAGCTTGGTTCTCCAAAGTTGTGTGGCACCTCAGCACAATTCCACAGAAAGCAATATTTCTGTTTTTCAGAAAGGAATCAAGGCTTTGGACGGGTCTTTGTAGTTTGAACAGGTTAATAGTTGTTGCAACTGTTTAGCATTTATGTAAAAAAACCTATCCGCTTTTTTATTTTTATACTCATGGCCCTGAGTCCCCTTCAGGCAGAAAGGCAGGGTAACATTTGTATAAATAATAGACCACAAAAAAGGAAAGGAAGGCAGGAGGCTGATTTTAAGCAGCAGCAGGACAGCCATCTGTCAGGGATGCTTTCATTTAAATTTCTGACCTTGGGAGGAGATGGATTTGGTGGCCAACATAGATTCAGCTCTATGATTCTTTAATGCTTTGAAAATAGAGAAATGTGACAGGGGAAAAAGCAGGAAAATGTATTAACCAAATTTCAACTTTATTCAGGGAAACATATTTGACATGCACACTTGTGCTTTGCACCAGTCCAATCTAATATCTACTAGATATGTTGGATTACAACTCTCCGACCAGAGGTGGGTTCTGAATCTTCTTACTGCTGGTTTGCTCAGGGTTGTGCCTTGAGTGCACATGCAAAGCGTGCGAGCGCATGCGCGGCAATCAAACAAATAGCTTCTTCGCATGCATAGAAGCAAAAAAAAAGCTTCTGCGCATGCATAGAAGCAAAATCCAAAATGGCGGCGCCCACAGAGACACTGAAGGAACTGGCTCCGTGACGTCATCATGGAGTTACTACCTACTCTATAGAACCGGTAGGAACCCACCTCTGTCTCAGACATTCCAAAGCCATTCAACACCCTGACCTGAAATTTTGGGTGCTGCCAGTATATTTAGAGGTTATCTGGTTGAGGAAGGCTGATTTCCATGTGCTTTGAATCAATACTGGCATATGAAATGACCTGTAATTCACCTTTTGCAGTTAGGAGAGAAATGGTTGTCATGCAAATTTTGAGACAGTTTTAAAATAATGGCGTATAACAGAAATCTCTAGTTTTTTCCATATTATTCCATAACCATATTTTCTTTTACAGCTCTTGTGCTGTGCATATTAAGACAGATTGGACTACGTTGCGCAATGACTATCAATAGCCAGCAAATCGTTGAATGAAATGTAGCATAGCATCCTAACTCTTTAGTTCAGCCATTCAGGAGATGCACAGCTTTATAGATACACAACAGAGAACTTGACTGGCATATTTGCAGTCTCGCGTGCAACAAATAAATTTTGCCAATATGGTTGTAGTTGTTTGTCCATTTGTTTTGGAAGGGTGAAGTTCAAAGTGATTGCAAGCTTTTGATGATCATATTAAAGATGCTCATGATTTCAGATACTTTGGAGACTGCAAATTGGGGGCTCCAGCCTTTGCTTTTCAAAGGCTTCAGCAGAAGTGACAACAACTATAGTTGCTCTGGCTGAGCATGACAGGCGCTAATCATTATTCTAGTGGGGTGAGCAGACTCAAAGTTTCCCTGTCAGAAGATACATGTTCCTTTGGGCTTTATCCTTCTAACTTTTATCGCTGGCACTGTGACTTGAATAGCAATTTGGGTCTCTCAAGTGTAGCACAGCAGGCTCAATGTGCCAGCAGTGTGGTGCATGCCAAAGAAGGCTAGATTAGTATCTGTCTTATTCTTGCTAGAAACTACTTTTTTCTGCTCTTTCTTCTCCCTCCCTTTGTGGATAAAGACAATACGGATTCTTACTTATCATATTTCACATGTATTGGGAGAGCAAAGTGTCAATCCAAACACATTTGTAAGCATGTTGATTTTTTTTTTGGTATTAAAAATGGTATAAAAAACCTAGCTCATCCTTCTGCATGTAGATGCCTTCTGGATATGTTAAAGTGAAAAGTTCCATCTTCCTGGATTAACCATCTTAATATGGATAGAGTAGCAATGAAAGCTACCGTGTTTCCCTGAAAATAAGACAGGGTCTTATTTTCTTTTGACCCCCTGAAATAAGCACTTGGCCTTATTTTCGGGAGGTCTTATTATTTTGGAGGTGCAGGAGGCAGTGAGCGTGGTCACCGCATGGCTGCTGCTGTGTTTTGGGGAGGGCTTATTTTCGGGGGACGGCTTATTTTAGCGCATGCGCTCAAAAGCCCGATTGGGCTTATTATCCAGGGAGGTCTTATTTTCAGGGAAAGAGGGTACATATATAGCTTCAGCTGGAAATTAATCTATCTTCAGCTCATTGACTGACAATGAGGTATACTGTATTCTGATAGATTACTTAATATATTTATAAATATAAACTGACTGGTTGCCTTGTGGGATAGCTTTGCTTATAGCCATGTCCAACACTTCTGTTAATAAGTAGATTGTCCTTAAGCTTATGCGCAGCAATCACGGCTGATGAGTTAGGACAGCACATGTAACTCAAAGGATAACTCTGGCCTCTCCCACCGCACATGAAGAGCCTAATAACTTTCACTATAGAACAGGGGTGGGAAACCATGGCCTTTTGTGACTTGTGGGCTTCAACTCCCAGAATTCCTGAACCAGCATGGACCATGATTCCCCACCCCTAATCTAGAACGTCAAACAAAGAAGCATCTCATCTACAACGTATCATCATCTTCATCATCCTTAAGCAATCCATTGAAAGGCCTATTCAGGGAAAATTACAGACTGTAATCTACAATGCTAGTTCCAGGCAAGTTGACAAATATACAGTACGTTTTTCAACTACCCATTTCAGGGCTGAAACAGAGTGACTGGCCTAAAGTCACCCAGCCACCTTCTGTGCCTAAGGGAGATATACTGTATATCTTCTGAAGATATGGGTGTATATTGAATACTTAATATTTAGTTAGTAGTACTAACTTCTAAAGATGTAGAAAACAATCTATTTTTTTTCAGAGTAGTGGGAAATAAATTATTATTACTTTCTGACCATATTATGATTGGTGACAGTACACAGCTCTGAAAAACAAGTATTTAATAGCCGGATTGTAGTAAACATAGTTGATTGCTGAAAATGTCTAACCTTGTGTTAAATTCACTTTACTGCAGACTTATAATTCACCAGTATGACTTGCACCTCTTCATTTCGGTCCCTGTGATATAAATCACAATATGATGGAGCCTGGGTACAAATGATGAATTTAGTTAATCTCATTCTTTAGTATCCCTTATAAATGGCTTTAAAATACTATAGTCCCTTTCATTTCTCGACCTTGCCTCCCTGCTTTGCTGCGAGGGAGCTTTTACGCTAGTTTCTATAGCAACTGGCTCTATTATATTTAAGACAGTAGAAGAAAAGGATTCATGTGGATTCTTGTGACAACTCTGATGGTGTATTCTCCTCTTATTTTCTGCTGTAATTTGTTCCATTCCCAGTTGGTCTGACCCTGTCTGCCCTGCATAGTGCCTTCGGTATGGGGATGGGGAGTGGGGAAGCACATATTTCCGAATTCTTCTTGATCCTTCTTGAGATTTTTATGGGTAGAATGTTATGCCACAAAATCATTTAAAATGCTTGTTAAATCTGTCTGTCCTGAAATAATTGCATGAGATGACTTTAAAGCAATTAATTCCACGTGGCACCCTTTTGAAAGATGGTTATGCTTTTTTTTTTCTCTATGCAAACAACCCATTTAATAGGTGCTGTTATCATATAGGTGGCTTGATCCTGGGACAGCTTGGAGCAGGTCATCATGTTTGGGACTCCTTTCCATGGGGGAGAGGAAGAGATTGCGATCTTCCTTGAAAAGAGGGTCGAGGAGGAAAATGTGACCCAGAGAATTACAATGACCTGGTAACTTAAATGCTAGCTTACATGACTTCTGAAAAAATAAGGAAAAGGGAATGATTCATGGCTACTCAGTGCAGTTCTCAGGCAAATTATTATTATGGATCATGTACAGAGCTTGCCCAAACTTCAGCTCTCCTCCTCCTACTCAAAGGCTATGCTGGCTAGAGACTAGGGAAGTTCTAGTTAAAGCCCCACTGCTTGATACTAATTGGGGAATGCTATTCAAGGGCTCTGGTGGAAGAAATGCCATTGGTACATATCTCCTTATGAGATATACCCCCCACCCCCATTTGGCTCTGAAAGGACTGGCTAAGGGCCAGTCATCTTATTCTGGGAAAACTCTGTGATTGGAATGTTGTACTTTCTCAGTGGCTGGGTTTCCACAGTCACTGAATCACTCGCAATGCAATGACATTTGAACCTGTTATATGCAACCCAGTGCATTGGGTTGCTTTATGCTTCTGTGTATTTTGCAGACTCAAGAAGATGGATTGTCATGGTTAAGCATGCTATGCATCAACTTCAGTGAACAATTTCTTTTAATAAAAGACACTGTCTATGTACCTCTGCTCTTATAAAGGGAATCCCTTTTATGTAGACAAATACTCTTTGTTTAAAGCACCTTGTAATACCTTGAAGTTATACCCAAGGCGAAAAGTAAATGAATGCATGTAAAACTGATTTTAAGAAGCAATGATTCCAGTTCTGCATCATCATTAGCTTTCATAAGCAAACAAAATACCTTAGACATGGAGGCATTCACAAGTTCTTATGGTACTGAAACCAAGCAAAGTTCTTCCAGATGAACAGAACGTTTGCTCAATCACAGTGCAGATCAACCAAAACCTTTTAAATGACAATGAAATGCAGTTAATATTAGACAGGCCTCTGCTGTCTAATGAACTATGGCAGATACAGCTTAAAGCCTTGCCAAGGATGACATGGGCATTCATGGGAAGAGTATCTCCATGGAGAGGAATAGGTCATTTGAAATAACCTCAATATGGGGTTGATAGGTTCAAAGAAAACATGGTCTAATTGAGTTATCCCACTGGATGAGAGATATTGCAACACCACTTATTTTGTCCTGGGTTAGAGGCAGATAGTTGCACATGCAGGGTCATACTGAGCTCACTGTGGAAACATATGCAATGGTGGAAATAAATATGAGCTGGAGAGGTAGACACAACAAGAAGAATTAGCTTTCATGGATGCTTTTGTTTCTGTGTCCTTCAGCAGACTCATTTGTCTGTTCCTCTGGGTCATCAGAAGAAACCCCATGAATCCCAAATTTTGTTTAACCTTTAAAATGCCTAAAGACTTCATGCCTTTGAAACCTGAATGTTGAGTGAAGGCCCTCCTATGTGATAAAGTCTATGCTGGCTTTAGAATTAGAAATAGCAGATTCTGCCTTCAGGTGGCCACAGTGGAAAATCCCTCATAAAGTATATTGCTTTCGATCTGCAATTATCTATATAATTTCTCAATGCTTTCAACTTTGACATTCTCTCGAGGTGGACTCCTGAGGCAATGCCTCTCAAAATTTTGTGAAGAGGCTGTTGGCAGCTGGAGTGGTGCTTTGAAAGAAGAGAAGATCAGGTGCCAGTTCTTTCCCATAGATGTCCTGAGATATACCGTATATCCTTTTGTGACCTAAAGAGAGGTGATTGAATTATCCTATCATTTTTAATTCATCTGAAAAGGAACTATAAAGTAAATGAGATAGAGAACTAACTTTGCAGGAGATTCTAGAAATCAACAACTAAATATTTATTTCTGGTTCTGCAGGATTCTGTAGCTTTCCCTCATTTATCATTCTTACTAAAGAAGTCTATTCAACTTATTGATTGCATTTCCCTTTGTCTTTTTAAATCCTATTTCCTCCTAGGGTTTAAATGCACCTTATCTCATTTGCTTCACTCTCACTAAGCATAAAAACACATTCTGATAATGGAATGTTGTGTATTCAAATGTTTAAATTCACCTGTACAGGTAACATCTAAAAATGATGAACCAAACCACTGACTGACCCAGTGCCAAAATATTGTGTTGCTTGTCAAATCAAGGTTATGTTTTATATAAATCCATCACAGTTAGTCAAGACCAACCGGCATATAAAACCTTTTGGTGCAGCTTCCTTTCTTCCTGGACTGCTTGCTCTGAGGAAATGTTTAAAAGTTGAAACTGGTAAGACTCATTTTTTAATAACTGGATATTTTCCTTGAGGAGAATTGCCAATATATTTTAGGTTTTGACACAAGAACATTATGAATTCTTTGCATTGTACTCAACCATAAAATTGGGAGATAGATAGATAGGTGTGTGTGTGTGTGTGTGTATATATATATATATATATATATATATATAAATAAAGAGAGAGAGAGAGAGAAAGAAAGAAAGAAAGAAAGAAAGAAAGAAAAAGAAAGAAAGAAAGAAAGAGAAAGAAAGAAAGAAAGAAAGAAAATTTGGGAACTTAGAATACAACATACATGGAGGATAGCAGGCTGGGAAGTGTGTTACTTTTTCACAGATGCTTATATTTTATCAACGTTCCTCTGAAGGTCAGTTCAGAATAATGCTCTTTAAATTCTGAATTTTGAGATTGCAAATGGTTAAAAAGTCAGGACATACATACATGTGTTGTAGAATCATTTTCTTGCAGGTTCTAATTGTTGCAAAAATGCTACTAAAAAAAAAGATTACAGATTAACTTTAAATTCGCTCAGCTAATTAAAAAAAAAGAGGAAGCAGAAAACAAACCTTCATGTTCAAAAACTCTGGAATGCTTGTATGCAGTTGTTTTGTTTGTTTGAATCATTTGGGTCAAAGCCGCACACCAAGATTTGAGTGTGTGGAGGGGCGTGAAGCAGCATCCTGAACATGCCAAATGCCTGATTTTATTCTGAGATCCTGAGCAATCCTTTCCACTTCCCAGACTCTCTTGAACCTTGCCCGTTTCTGGTTTTTCATTCACGGAAGAAAAGCACTTATCACTGATTTCATGTATCATGTGAGAGGCGGTTCCCGGCCTATTTTCCAGGGATCCAAACAATCTACTGACATCATATGCTAACTATAGAGCTATTTTGGCTCTAGGTGAATAAATAATGTAGCTGTACTTGCAGAGGTCTTTAGTGGCACACTTTGTACTATAACTAAGATATCAGCCTGGAATAATCTGAAGCCTCATTCTCAATTGCAAGAAGAAATCTTTGATGAATATTCAGAACCATTACCAAGGAAAGCTTTCAAAGAATAGCTCATTCTCCAGGTACAAAGCACGGTGAAGTGACAAAGGACCAATAACCATAGCATGACTTTTCCACATTTTTCTGTCAGTAAGGCTTGTCCAATTAAAAAAAGGTTGCATTTCTGTCAGCAGTCAGTTTTGAGTGGCCTTGTGTGACAGATTCTATGTCAGGAGAGAGTTATGTTCTGGGAATATAACAGAACTCCAGTGTAGAGTTGGCATTCAAAAGAAGATAAGAAAAAGTATGTATACTTTAGAAGGTATGTTTTATTTTATTTATTTCAGTCAAATTTATATAGTCACCCAGCTCCCAAGCAAGTGACTGAGCAGTACACAACATTTTTAATAGAATAAAATAGAATTATTTATTGATCAAGTGTGATTGGAGACACAAGGAATTTGTCCCCATTGCATAAGATCTCAGTGTCCATACAGACAACAAGTGATAGGTCATAGACCATAAATCGTAGTTACAATCATTAAGCATAAGATTTATTTTTTTTGCTTTGGCTATTTTTGTTCTATCTTTCGGCAAGTAGGCAAACACTCTACTCTAAAATGAAGACTTTATCCTCACAACATTTAGATGAGGTAGGTTACATGGGGAGACAGTGACTGGCTTGAAGTCCTTCAGTACCTGAGTGTGCTTCCCAGCCCCTGCCCAGCAATCTAACAGATGTACTTGCTATTTTGAGTCTCTTTAACAGTGGTGGGATTCAATTTTTTTACTACCAGTTCTGTGGCCGTGGCTTGGTAGGTGTGGCTTGGTGTGCGTGGCAGGGGAAGGATAGTGTATACGCTCCATTCCCTCCCCACTCCAGGGGAAGGTTACTGCAAAATCCCCATTTCCTCCAGATCAGCTGGGACTCTGGAGGCAGAGAATAGATGGGGGTGGGGCCAGTCAGAGGTGGTATTTACCGGTTCTCCAAACTACTCAAAATTTCCATTACTGATTCTCCAGAACTGGTCAGAACCTGCTGAAACAGAGGTGGGTTCCTACCGGTTCGGACCAGTTCTACCGAGTAGGTATTAGGCTGATGGTGATGTAACAGAGCTGGTTCTGCTCCATTGGTTTTTTGAATTTGTTTTGGGTTTTTTTTTTAGTTTCTGGCACTGTTCATACGTCGCCATCTTGTTTTTGGCCTTTTTTGGGGGGAATTTTTCAGTGGGGTTTTCTACTGCGCATGTGCGCACCCACGAGGCACGGCCACACAGTGCGGGAGGCAGTGAACCGACGGCGAGGTAAGTTAGAACTCACCTCTGCTCTTTAAATGTAAATATTAGCACAATTCATAACGTTTAAAGGCTCAGGGTTTTCTCTTTACTATGGGAATATTACAATGTTCATTTACAGCCACTTCTCCAAACATCAGTAACTCTTCCTGCGGGCCAATTTCCTGTTAAATGTTTTTTTAGAAAGCTCTGCATTTCATAAAGCACTACCAAAATCAAACAAGTAACAACAAATCCAACCAACCTCCCTCCCCCAAGGGTTAATTTTATGATTCCCCATTGTATGATCTTCTACCATTCTATTCTCCACAGTGAAACTAGGTTCTACAAGACACAGTAGAATAAACAGAGAATTGTAAGGCATCTCCTGAATCCAACCTAGATTGTCTTTGTAATACAAAAACTCAAGGGGTTCTATCCAGGGGACTTACTTTCCTTTTCTCCCCACAGTAGTCAGTGAAATAGATTGGGTTGAAAGAGAGTGGCCCAATCTCACCCAAAGAGTTTCCAGAGCTTATGGTGACCTTACACTTTGTCCTTTTCTAACAGTTAACCATTATGGTGAAGTCCCAGAGATTTAAGTTGAAAAGCTTGCTGCACTTGTTTTGAATGACTATACTATGCTTTAATTAGCTGCTTTGAGCTGGATAAAAATAAAACACAAACATGTAATGTTCTACTTTATAGATAAAGTTCAGTAAAATCATTTTACCAACCAGAGTTACCAGTGTAAACAGGTTGGAAACTATTGCTTATCAAACTAACCGCAGACCTGCTGCTAGATTCCACAGCGTTCATTCAGCAGTTCAAATAGTTCCTGAAAAGAGAAGAAAACAACAGCTGAAGTAATTCTGTAGCATATCCACATTATCTAATATTTATTTAATGTGATATTGCACAAACTGGAGAGAAAATAACAGTGCTGCAGATCTACAAATATACAAAATGACCATGTGAGTCCAGCAAGTCAATCAAATAATTTGTAGGGCCTGAATTAATAATGCCTGCAGTGTAGAGCAACTGAAGGGTGACAGAGTTGCATTAGAATTTCCGTACAGACAGACAGACAGACAAACAATTCAGCTTTGCCCCCCCAAATTGAAAGCACCTATCAGAATGGTGGTTTAGATTAAAATTGTTCTCTTTGATACCTTTCTGTGTTTTAAGGCTTTTGCTTGCAAATGTGTTTATCAGAGTTTAGTCAACTAAGCTACAATGGGGTGTACTGTAGAGGTATAAGCAGCTGTATTGTGCGAACTGCTGTTTATGTAATCACCTATGAGTTCTAATGAACTTTGGTTTCAGCCAGGAACAATATCAGACGATGTTGCATACTTAATTAAAAGACAACATACAGTCTTTTTCATTGAAGCCAACATAAGGAGATATTTTGAATGTTGGTGGAACAAGAACTTTGGGGCCACTTTGGTAAGGCTCTGCATTTAGTAGTTTTACAACTGTTACAGAAATAGTTTTTAAGCAAGCAAGGCCTAATCAGCCTTAATTCATTTTTCTTGGTGGGTAGAATAGGACTTCAGGCTCCAGCATTTCAAGCCAGCATTTCTGGAAGCGAATTCACTTAGAAAATTACAGATTGGGGAAGGTATATTTTATATTGGTAGGTTTCTTCAATAATATGCAAGGTATCTTACAAAGAGTTTAGAGACTATCAAGGGTTGTTTAAGTTAGGGAAAGTATGTTTTGGGAAGTATGAGTCACTTCAAATAATTGTCAGATCATTCCTGTGAAAGGTGTTAAGATAAATTCAGGGTGTATGTTCTCAGTAAGTGCAGCAGGTTTACATAATTTTTTATTTGCATAGCTAGTTTTATAACAATCTAATATGTCATTGCTTGGAGGTAAATCCTTCAATTCTCTTTGCTAAGATCATGTTGTAAATGCTATTCTCCATTGCAAAATCTTTATAAAAGAAAAATTTGGGGTTTACTTATAGCACTGTGGCTAATGTAGTTTGTTGGGTTTGGGTTTTGTCTATTGCAGTCTGTAAAACTAGCTATTGTAGCTTGAAAGCTGTAGTTTATTGTTTTATGTAATCATGCCAGGATAGCTTCTTTAGCCAACAATAGTTTACTGCAATGTTTGAATCCAGTCATTACAGAGCACATTTTCAACATTTCCATCTTGTTCCTTGGTCAGTCAGTAAGACAAGATCAAAATGTATCTCTTAAAAGTTATAACAGTGTAAATTGATTAGTGTCAGAACATGCAGTATGATATTCATTCCGACACTGCATCCAAGTTCTACACATCTCCTAAACAGGCAAAGCATGAGAAAAGAACAGTTTCCGTTAGAGTGATATTTTTCAAAGGTGCAACTTCAAGATGTATGGACTTCCAGACATGTCCCTACATTTTAAAATTAATTTGAAAAAAACCCGCCCCCCTCCAGCTTGCTTACCTTGCTTTTAGGACTGAGTCCTGAGCCGCTGGTAGAAACGCATGGCTTCCTTCAACTATTTTAAATCTAAACAAAGAAGCCCAGGCAGAATCAGTTGCTCACCAAGGAGATGGATTGCAGGCTGATTCTGCCTGCCAGGCTGGACTCTTCCATTGG
>JANHFT010008734.1:11353-28427 GCA_032467955.1 Pseudoxenodon macrops
CCTGACCTCCAAGCCACACCCACAAAATAAGCCACACCCACAGAACCGGTAGGGAAATTTTTTAGATTTCACCCCTGCCCTATTGGGTTCCAGGTTCCCACAGTCTGTTCTGCACCATGTAGTAGCTTTAATGGTTCAGGGATAGCGAAGCTATTTTTTGCAAAAGGGAAGGAGAAAATAATTTTGCTACAGCAGGTTGGCTCTTAGGATAAAAGCAACAAGGTCCTTTAAACAAAGAAATATCTAGCTTCGTGGTAGAATTGGAAGTGCATAAATCTACCAACAAATATGTCATGAAGTATAGGAAGTTACTGACAAAAACAGCTGCAGTTTTCTATTTTCTGCAGGGTTTTTCTTTCTCCTTTTGAACAGCTATGCAGGAAATTCTGCAAGAGAATAGTATACCTCCCTTGGAAAGACTTATCCTCCCAAACCAGCAGATCATTTTTAAAAGCTTTATATAAAGGCTATCAGAATCAATACATGTTCTCCATGATGTCACAGAGCCTAGACTTGGATGAAGGCCTCACTAATTATACAGTTGTTGTAGCATTTGGGGACATAAAGTGGGAGGAGGAGTTGGCCTTCCCAGAAACTGACTTGGTTCTAATTCATGTGAGAACCTCTGCGTGGGAATCAGTTAAGCAAGTAGCCAACTTCCACCCTCGGCTGCTTGTCTGAGAGTCTGCCGTGGCTTACCTGTGTCCCTGTGAGCAAACATTTATTGCATTCCTAAATGCTTGACTGGCACATTATGCAACTGAAAGAACAAGTCAAGAAGTTGACTTAGCTGCCTCTGGGCTGTAGTGACTCAACTGGATCAAAACTGGGTTACCTGCTGTGATGAGTTCACATCATCACAGCCTGCCTTTGTTGTGGGACAGTGCTGCAGCTGGGTTTGGTATGCTTCCTAGATCTGTCTTCTGACATTTTTTTATTAATTTTGGGCATAAATATTTATGCTTCTTCCTTACTTCTCAATATAATTTAGCCATCTCTTTTGCTGATTCTTTTGCTATAGTGGACAAAATAAAAGCATTTTTCCAGTTCAGATTCTTGACAAGTTTCAAATCTGTGCAGTTTTGCCAGTCTTTCCATTGGGATAATAACTGTAGTTAAAAACAACTTAGATAAACATGGTGATCTTTTTCTTATTCCATTCACAATGCTAAGCCTTAACCACAAACTTTTTCACTGGAAGAAAATGGCCCTTTCTACCACATATGTGTGAATGGTGTAAGAAAAAACACACAGCTGCTGAAGTTCTTAGAGCATTCCTGTAAAAGTAGAGGAAAATATTTGATCAAAAAGGTAAACTAATTGCAATTCTATTTTTCCATATTGCCCAGCAAATGTCAAGCATACTCAATCACAAGCAGAATTTGAGACTTTCCATAGTCCAGATGTGTTAGATATTAAACTTTGGTGACCAAATACCCTGCTGCTTGCTTTGATGAAAGTTGAAAGTTCCAATTCTAAAGCTATATGAATTGTATTTTATTTATTAAATTTATTTGCTGCTCATCTCATTTTGAAGTGATTCCGGGCAGCTTATAGCATTAAAAACATTAAAATCATAAATAATATTTCTAAAATAATAAAAATGGAAATGACAGTTTTGTATCTCACATCACAATAATAGAAATCTATGTTAATAGAACAGTGCCTGCTCGGCACTGAGACAGTAATATCTACACAAACAAAACAAAACCAGGTAATATTCTTAGAGACATTGGCACAGTCACCACTCTGAAGCCATAGCGGCAAAGATGCCAATATATCCTGTGGGCAGATGGTGAAACTGGTTGTCCCATTGCTATAGCTCAATCACATATAGAATGCAAAAATAGGCATGGAACTGAGAAATCTCCAAATAAACTAATATTAAACATTATTCAGAATAAGCTACTAAGGACCGAGCTGTTTCAAAGTAATTTAATCTTTAGCAAACCATTTCAATTTGCCTCCGGCCACCACCTAAAAGAAACATTGGGTCAGATGGTATCTACAAACAAGAGAGCAGTTTCAATGCAGAAGCAAATGTCCCTGGAGTTCATGGTTTCAAACTGACCGGCAGTGGGTTTTTTTCCTATTTCTTGGTGCCTATTATTAGTTGAAAAGAGGAATGAGGAAAATATATATGCTAGTCGTTCCCGACTCTAGAGGGTGGCGCTCATATCTGTTTCAAAGCAGAAGAGCCAGCGCTGTCCGAAGACGTTCTCCGTGGTCATGTGGCTGGCATGACTAAATGCCGAAGGTGCATGGAACGCTGTTACCTTCCCACCAAAGGTGGTCCCTATTTTTTTACTTGCATTCTTACATGCCTTCAAACTGCTAGGTTGGCAGAAGCTGGGACAAGTAACAGGAGCTCACTCTGTTACGTGGCTCTAGGGATTTGAAGTGCAGAACTGCCGACCTTTCTGATTGACAAGCTCAGCGTCTTAGTCACTGAGCCACCATGAAGACATACAAATTCACATATGCTGTTATTGGAATTGTTTCATGTACTCCTAGGGGAAAACATGTTCATGATCCTATAATAACAGAGTTGGAAGGAGCTTTGGAGGTCTTCTAGTCCAATCCCCTTCTTAGGCAGGAAACCTAGTTTGGTGGAGCAAAAATTTAACTGGCTACTGTAGAATTCACAGCATCGATGTGCATGTAGTCCTTGACCTATGGCCACAATTGGGGCCAGAATTTCCATCACTAAGAGATGGAACCACTTAGTCCGATTTCACAACTTTTAAAAATCATAGTCGTTCAGTGAATCATGTGGTCATTAAGTGAATCTGGCTTCCTCATTGACTTTGCATGTTGGAAGCTGCTTGGAAGATCACAAATAGTGATTACATGACCCCAGGATGCTACAACTATTGTAAATACATGCCTGTTGCCAAGGGTCCAAATTTTGATCACATGACTATAGGGACATTGCAATGGCCGTAAGTGGGAGGACTGGACACAAGTCACTTTTTCATCGCTGTTGCAACTTTGAACGGTCATAACAAATGGTGGTAAGCTGAGGATTACCTAGGATATAAAATAACAGCATATGTGCTTGCCCAGAACTCTGCTTGTCTTGGCCAACCTGCCAATGTTGTTTCTTGAAGCATCCAGTTCACTGACATGGTGGCCACTTAGTTAGTGTTCTGTCAGTGCAGTGAAACTTCATTTGGCTCACAGAGTCCTTGTATAGATAGTATCCATAAAAAAAATATTTCTAAAATAGAGTTCAGCTGGAGAGGGGTACGTGTGCCACCCGGTGCATAAAATCCATGAAAGTGTGCACAAGCAGTGTCACATCCAGCCTGTTAGCAAACTGGGAGGATTAGATTACCATTAGACAAGGTCTGTTTGTGTAATCTTTTCACATAAGGGATCGCTTGCTGTCCAAGGGGGAGAGAATCAGAACAGCTCTGTTGTTTTCTTCAGCTGCCCTCCATGGGGATAGAGAAACACGATCCCAGTTCTTTTTTTTTTGCTTTGCTGTACTCCTTCCTGCAGCTTTTCCACTGCCTTTCAGACTCTGTGCCGAGGGAATCTGCTTAGCCTTTACTTTCTCACATGGTTCAGATGTGCAGGGGTGTGATTGTAAACAAAGTTGTCAAATGCTCCAGAACTGTCTACTCCTCCTGTGTCTTGTTCCCATCATCCCAGGGGGGGTTCCAGCAAGAGGGCGTAAGCAAACAAAACAAAACAGTAATCTGGAGCTCTGACAGCATTTTTTTTTTTAAAATATCCCAAGACGTTAATGATAGGTTATCTGACTACCCAAGGTTTGGATTCACTTACTCTTTCTTAAGCACATCTGGTATTTTGTAACAATTTAAGTAGCAGGAGACATAGCCAGCGTTGCCTTGCAGGATGGAAACTCATCAGGGAAGCCAGTGAACTGCACAGCTCCACAGCTTTTTTGTACTCTGGGCACCCGGCCAGTGTAGCTAAAATATGTGGATTGGCACTGAGTTCTTGCCACGCAAACACTTCTGGAAATTTCGGTGTTCAGGCCTGCCAAGTCCTTTATGCGTAACATGAGTTACTCTCTTCCTGAGCGGTTGTTTTTAAGCCTTTGCTTGTCTATATGGTTAAGAAGAAATAGAATATCTTTGACTTAAATTTCCATTTCTCTGTTGCCAAGGTCACCGTTTCAGTGAATTAGTAGGAACTTCCCAAAGCATTTGTTTGAGTTACATGGAATAAAACATATGGAAGAGACCTCTTATTTCCTGGAAATTTCTTGAAAGGAAGGCTGTCTGATTAAATTGAGATTGGTTGGCATCTGAAAATGGTAGCTAACTGGAAGACAATTGTTTCATGCTTTAAAAAAGCATGTAAAATAACGTGATTTATCTTGCGTTAAAGTACCTCTGCTTGTCAAGCCAATGTCTTTGCAGCCACAAATATGAAAGAAAGGTAATCATCTTGTCAACACAAAGGATAATTTGTTTCATCTGTTGTAAAAAAAAAAAAAAGCCGTTCCCAAAAGCTGCTCCATATTTTTGAATATTGTGTGAATCATACAACTGCATACCTTTGTAGCATGGTGCTTAAGTGATCATACTGTAAAATCTGAAATCTGGCAGTGGATGTCCTGAGATTTTTAGCATACTGAAAATATTATTTTTTTGAGAACTGAGGTGAAATTGTGTCAGTACTGGCATATAAATTAGTAAAATAATAGTAAGAAAAGACATCAAACTTCAATTTTGATTAACTTTTGTCTCACTAATTCACAGCACACAGTTGTGCTTTTTTAAAAAAAATACTGGCTTTGATCCAGATTTATCTAAGCTAAACATGCTTAAACTCCTCTAGAAGGGAGAAAATACACAGAAAAAAAGAGGATTGTTGCTAGCCAAGTATTAAAAAAAAAATGATTTCAAGTTACATGGATATACCCTTTGTATATAATTTTTTCAGCCAAAAATTAAAAGGAGTGATACTTGTCCAGATTGTTGTTAGTTTAAGACATTTCAGCATTTTGTACATTTACGGTTAGGATTATTTGCTTTGTGGACTTTTGTAGGAACAGCAGACTATGAAATGGCTGGATGGCTCCTTTTCTACTATGGGCCAGCCTGCTCCCTCTCTCTCATACACATTATGTGAAGTTTATGGCTGAACATGGTGAGTAAGCCACTCATAAATGAGAAATAGGAAGAATTGCAAAGGATTCCAAAAGGATTTAAGAGATGCATTTTTGTGTAAATGGCCTTGTGGACACTGCCCTTATCTGTGATGTTATCATATGGTCAATCCACAGCAAAACATTCACAGTAAGAATAATCGCTTACCAATTATTGTACTGAATGCCCAGCAGTTCTCCCATTAGTAGTCCCTGCGCGATTTCCTAGATAAACCACAGCAAAACCATTGGCTTTCATTTACATTTGCATGGACAGCTATAGGCTGTCCACCCTCGACTATGACCCAGTTGTAATCCATCCTCAGCTATGGAAGTTCCATAGGTGACTTTGGGTCCATTCTTTTCACTTAGCACACCCAATGTTATAGGGTGGTTATTATGGCGATAAATAGATTCAGTACTATGCTTAAATATAAGCATATGCTAAAAAAAAAACCACTGCATGTGAGTTTGATTTATTGTTTACTTTATTAGGCTGTTCATCAGGGGTCCTTCATAAAAAAAAATGTCAAGAAGATGAGCTACAAAATACAGTCTAAAACAAAACCATGAAACAGCATTCACAGTGGTACAAATATGGTAGGGAAGGCTAACAATATGTCTGGAAAAAACATTTTGACAGTCTGCCAAAACGATTGTAAGATCAGCATTGTTCTTCTACATAGAAAAAAATGTCATATTTTGGAGGCTATTTAGGATCAGTACCACCTTGGAAGGCTGGAATTGTGGTGGGGGGGAGGAAACACAAGGAAAGGAGAATGTAGATTTAGAGCAATTTGTCCCTTCATATTATAAACCAACACAAAGTCTCATTGTTTGAAATCTCAGATATAAAGTGCCATAAATGGGCAACCTCTTCAGTATCACTTTCCCTAACCTGTAGCTTTTCATCTGTATATTATATATTTACTTGTGTCCACGCTGCAATCCTTCCACCAATAACTCCTTTTCTTAAAAATAATTTTCTAGTTCTGTGTCCCCATTCTAACTCCACTGCAGCTTGAATTCAATGGGCTTCTTGGAAAAGATGCTTTGTTGGATTCATATCAGAATCATACCAGCACCAGCACCTTTCATCTATCTGTTGCTCATCGTTCTTTTCAGTTGCCTAAAATTTCCCATCCAAAGTGATTAGTTTGCTCATTTCTCTCTGTGTCAAGATGTATAAAGAAGCGAGACTTTTACTGGCTTAGAGATAAGGAGGCATTTCCTTATGCCTGCCAAGTTAGCAAAACTGTTCTCCATCTTAGCTACAGATTACAGACCACCCTGTAGCATTTTTCTCTAATCTGCCATTGTTTAGATCTGCTTGGACTGCAATCCCTTAAATTATCCAGGCAGCAGAATTGGAGGAGGGCTTCCCAATCACCATGTTGTGTATGCTAACTCAGAGTTGTTTTATGAAACAGGAAGCTAGGGTCTCTTACTAACAAACATCCATCTTGCTCTGAAGGATAGAGTTTACAGGATATCTTGTTAACATTCCAGTCCCAAATTATTCCTTGGCCTTAAATGGGATTGAGCAACTTAATTTTACATAATGGGCCCTGCCAAGTAAAAGGTATTTGCAAAATACTTTTATTTTTACGTGTAAATCTTTTAACTTAAAATTTCATTTGACTATAGAATAGGCGTCATGTCCTTTCAGGAAAAAAATGTTCTCAAGAGCATGAATGGCATTAGGGGAGTAAGATTTCATATTTTGTTTCTTTCTGTACTCCTCCCATTTTAAAAATCACTCTTCCTCATAACTCTTGGACATAACACATAGTCCATCTGAGTTAAGCCAAGTCTTAAAAATCAGTCTGGGCCTTTAGAGTCAGACATGGAGCTTTTTACACCGTGTGACAGAGAAGATTCTGAAGAGGAGGAGGAAAAGGGTTAGGTCCTTCAGAAAGCTTGTGGTTGATTCATAATTCTTTAGAGCAGGGGTCTCCAACCTTGGCAACTTTAAGCCTGGAGGACTTCAACTCCCAGAATTCTTGAAGTCTGCCAAGCTTAAAGTTGCCAAAGTTAGAGACCCCTGCTTTAGAGCACTCACAAAGAAGTGAGTTTTTGAGGCACTTCTGTTTTTCTCAGAAAACCAGTTTGCTTGGTATCAGTGATGAATTGGGGATAATGGAGTTAACCAGAGGACTCATATCTGGATCTCCCAATACCTTTCCCAAGACACAGCATTCTTTTCCTTTCCAATTTGTCCACCCTCTCGTGTATATTGATTTACACTTTGCAGGAGATATCCCTGAGAGAAAAAAAATCAGGGTTGTCTACAAGTGTCCTACAATATTATTTCTCCATAATATAGTAGTGTCTTGCAGATGTTGCATTGCTACAATTCCCAGATATATTATAAAAGTTGTTTCTGGTCCTTCTGTAGCCCATTGTTTACGGTAGATAAAAGAGATGAGTCTATAAATAGTAATGATGCAGCAAATTAGCCCTACAAAGAAATTAATTTGGGAGTATGCAAAAGCACTTATGGAACAGAGACCTTATATACTTTATTACTGATTTGCTGCATCACTAAAAATGAGATAAACTATCTGGTTTTAAATCTCTGCTTTTGAAAGCCAGTGGAACTATCAGATGATGAAAACCCTCAAGGAATATTATGCAAATGCAAATCTAGGTTAAAGCCTAGGCAGCTTGGTAGGAATATATTTTTTGTATAATGAAGAGACAAATCAATGATGCAGTTCTCAACAAAGAGGCACTGCATATTTCAGCTTTAGTGACTGGGAAGACTTGCTTTATCATGCATTCAAGATCCAATGACCAAACTATGGAAAGCAATTCAGAAAGTGTCTTTGTTACCCAACAATCAGCAATATGGAAATGCTCCTAAGGAATTATTGTTATGTAGCCTAAGATACCATGGGTAGGAGTGAGAAGCAACCATCTCCACCTCTCTTCTTTTGGCCTAGCACAAAAGGCAGCACCTCAAAGGAGCAGACAACTAATTCAGCAAACTCTGACTCAGGATGTCTCCAGACAGAGGGGCTTTGTTACTGTATCCTGTAGTAACCAGGTGTGCTGAATCAGCATCCCTGCCTGCTCACACCTGCAAGGATTGATGAGGATCTCTGTTCTGAAAATCATACCAAGTAAAAGAGTTGGGAGCTGGAAGATGAAAATTAGAAAGTGGAGGTTGGCTCCTAACCAGAATTTATATTGGAATTGTTAGTATTTCTTCTGAAGGAGCTACAAGTTCTATGCTAGTATGAATTTCTTCTCCACTTTTAGTTTAATGCTTAGGGGTATAGAGCAGCCTGCTGTACTTGTTTCTTGAACTACAAGACACATAACCAGAGCTCCAGGGGTCTGTGTGTCTTAGCTACTGTACTAGTAATTACAGGATTGTGAAGTCACCAAGTTGGGGGTGGCTGGTATACATAATTAAACTCCATTATTCTATGTCCTAATTTAAAGTTATGTTATATTTCTTGCTGCTTGAAGACTTTTGTGTGGCATCTAACTCATTTGTTGTGCTACTTGGTTTTTCTGGACTCGGATCCATGTCATTAAATATGATAGACATCTACTTTAATTTTAATGTTTTAGGACAGTAGTGGGTTTCAATATTTTTTACTACTGGTTCTGTGGGGGTGGCTTGGTGGGGGTGGCAGGGGAAGGTTACTGCAAAATCCCCATTTCTTCCTGATCAGTTGGGACTCTGGAGGCAGGGAATAGATGAGGGCAGGGCCAGTCAGAGGTGGTATTTACCGGTTCTCCAAACTACTCAAAATTTCCGCTACCAGTTCTCCAGAACTGGTCAGAACCTACTGAAACCCACCTCTGCTTCCCGGGCTCCGGAGGCTCTCCTCGAGCCTCGGGGAGGGCAAAAATGGCTTCCCCAGGCTCCAGAGGCCTACATGAAGGGCACCTTCTTGTACCTGAGGAGCACCTTCTGCTTCTACCTGAGGGGCACCTTCTGCTCCTCAGATTTTACTGAACTGCAAGTCCAAATAGTCACCATCCTGGCATGGTAGGTAGACATTGGCAATACAGCAATACAGCAATTTTGGAAGAGCCATCGGTTCCCCATGCCTTTTTGAAAGCAAGAAATTCCCTCCTGAAAAATCCTAACATGTTTTACAGGTAGTCCTTGACTTATGACCACTGCAGAATAAGGTGGTTAAGTGAGTTGCGCCCAATTTTACAGCCTTTTGTGCCATGGTTGTTAAGCAAATCCCCCAGTTGTTAAGTGAACCATGTGATCATTAAGTGAATCTAGCTCTCCCCATTGATTTTGCTTGTCAGAAGCTGACTGGGAAGATTGCAAATGGAAATCACATGATCCCATGGACTGTCATAAATGTTACTTGCCAAGGACCAGAGGTGGGTTTCAGCAGGTTCTGACCGGTTCTGGAGAGCCGGTAGCGGAAATTTTGAGTAGTTCAGAGAACCGGTAAATACCACCTCTGACTGGCCACGCCCCCATCTATTCTCTGCCTCCCAAGTCCCAGCTAATTGGGTGGGAATGGAGATTTTGCAGTAACCTTCCCCTGTCATGCCCACCAAGACACACCCACCAAGCCCCGTCCATAGAACCGGTAGTAAAAAAAATTGAATCTCACCACTGCCAAGGACCTGAATTTTTATCACATGACCATGGGGATGCTGTGATGGTCATAAGTGCCATCACAGCATGGCACTTATGACAAAAGTGTAAGTCACTTTTTTCAAGTTTGTCATAACTTTCAACTGTCACTAAGTGAATAGTTGTGAGTCGAAGACTACCTGTATTTTTAAATCCATAGGGTTGTGAAAATGCTAATTGGGACACATGTGTCTGTTTAAAACATTCTCTTCATTTCCTTAAAGGCAAGCATACCTTTATTTTTACCTTGACTCTGCCGTCGTACAGGGCGTGACCTATGGATTTGGTATTATTTGTTTTCATAATAACAGAATAACTTTATTATTACGGTCATGAACCAGCAATAGACATCCCTGTTCACAATATATTAAAATAGTACGAACATTAATAACATCCCTGTTAAGAAAATACATATTCTTGTTTTCATAATAACAAATATCCTAAATTTAATATTATTCTCATAACAACAAACATCCCAAATTTCCCCTTTCCTTTTAAACGTGGTGTAAGTCAAGATTAAATAAGCTGCCACTGTTTTTAATAATGTCAGTTGGAAAGTAATGCCTCAAGCTGCATTAAGAGCTCTCGAAGGGCCTGCTACCCTAAGATCTGAAGCTCTTGCCAAATTGGACAGGCCGGTCCGGAGTCTCTAACAGGAAAGGTGTGTGATGGGTCGGTCAAAGTCAAACCCGATTCCATTCATTTGTTCAGGCCCACTGATCTGATAAATCAAGGCAAGAAGGAATGAAGGCCGGGGAGGCGTGAGGGAGGAGGTATTTATCGGGGGGAAACAAGTCAGAGACAGGAGAAGCTATTGTATCGCAGGGCCCGCCGGCTCCTTGTGCCTGTTGCCCGGGCAATGGCAGGGGGATTATGAGGAATGCTTGGAGACGGGAGTCTTCTTTTAGGCCTCAAAGATGGAGCAGAAGGGGGTGGATAGCTTTTGTCTCTCTGTTTCTTCTTTTTCTCTATATATTCAACAGATTAGACAGGCGGGTTGCTGTGGCGACCACACGGAGGAAGTCTCCAGCACACCTGCACCACAACGAGGAGCTCTGCCAACGTGAAGCTGCAGAGTCCTGGAGGCAATTTCTAGCTGTGGGAAACGCAGAAGGGGGAAGAAGTGGGAGGAGGACAGAGAGGGAGTGGTGGAGAGAGAGAACAAGAGAAATCAGGCCCTTTATCTTTCCAGGGCAACAGCCTCTTCCTTGTTTACAAGTGTCCATTTTGTGTAGGCAAGATCAGAGAAGAGGTCTCTAGCCCGGGGTTTTGGCTATCAAAAGTTATCTCTGTTTTTCAAGGGAGGCCCATGCAAGCTGAAAAATGGGTAAAACAGAAAGTTAGTTCCTGTAAGGTGTGGGTGGAAGACATCTGCCTACCATGACACTCCCAGAGCAGAATTCGCTCGAGGTAGTTAATTGCACCGTGCAGGAAAGAGAGGGAGGGAGAGAAAATATACCTGGTTCCAGCTAGGAGAAGGGAAAGGCTTAGTAAAAGCAGGAAAAAATAGAAAGAATACCTAAAGGCAAACGTGCCACCGTGGAATGCTTTGGCGTCCATCCAAATGTTACTCATGAATTGCTCAGCCCTGCACAGTGTCCTTGGCTCACCTTGCCTGGACAGTTCCTGCCTTTTAGCACTCTCTTTCTCACACTCACACACACATACACACCACCTTCTTTCCTGCCTCCCCCACCCAGATTATTTCCATTGTCATCATTTTTCTTCCTCAGCTGAAAGGGATTTTAAAGGAAGCCCCCATCCGGGAACATTGTGCAGACATCTACAGATCATTATGCTACAGCTGGAGACCAAGCCGTTAATGCATTTTGCATAATGCTTTATGCAGGTTATTATGGCTTCTTCCCATTCAATAATTTATCTAACTTAAGAGTTTCTCACCATTAGGATGGTTTGATAGGAGCCTGGGCTGTGGGCACCGTAATCGGATGTTTCTAAGAAGATGGATGCCGTGGCTATTGCAAGTGGAAAGCATCAAGTCCAAAGCACCTGAAGAAGCACCGGGACAAGGAATGCAATGTTGGGAAAAACAATTTGTACAACTCCACCATTGTTTCACTAATATCAACCTCTTTTGCAGCAACATTTGCTTAGGGTTAGGGTTAGGCAGTCTGGTTGCCGAAACTAATACTGATTTTCCTTTATCCTGTTTGCAAAACCACCACAGAAACCATTCTTGTAATGTCAAGTAACCATGGAAGATCTGTCCTAGAAGATAAAATTCCTTGCATTCCAATGGCAGGCGATATGAATCTGCACTGGCATTTATCAGGCAGCCTGAAAGTTCCTTAGCATTCAGGTTTTCTTAATGTCTATCATAAATATTGTGTGACACAAAAAGCACATTGGAGATGTTTTAACTTCTAACGCAACAGGTCTACAAATCATTTCAGGTCACACCAGCTGCAGATGGCTTCAGAAAGAAACCAAAGAACCAAAAACATTGCAACTGGGAATCATAACTCTTCTGTAATTTGCAAGCTCACAATGGACATATAAAAGGCCAGAACTGGCATTTAGAATCATGGTGAACAAGGAATAGGAGTAGATGCCTAGTGGGTCAAGAAATGATAAAACAGGAAGCAACTGTAAAGTAAAAGGAAGCTGTAGTTTAGTTGTTGATTCTTGGCAGCAATAATAAGTCAGTAATGGAGGATCCCAGGATGGCTACTCCATGCAAAGCACTCTGGGAAATTCCTATAAACACAATGCTTTCATATTTTCCAGTCAGCGGGGGTGGGCAGTGGGTGAGGATTTAAGTGGCTGGTTTGGGTAATTTACATACTCATGATGTATTCTGGGAAGTGAGAGGAAAAGCTGTTAAGGTATGCATGCTGGACTTTTCTATTAACTCAAACTACCAATCTGAGAAGCAACTCTTAGAGATAATTTACATATTCATGGTATATTCCAAGAAATGAGCTGAGGTCACGCTGACGGGGAAAGAGGTTGGGTTTTGCTGTTCAACATAAAGCTTAGGCAGCGTATAGGTTGCGTGATACATATTATTACTTCAGAAAATAAGAAATTGGCTTGAATATTTCATGTAACATGATGTTGTTATTAGTTGCAAAGATGTGTTTGACCCATCGCTACCCCATAGACAATGTTCCTCCAGGCCTTCCTGTCCTCTACCATCTTCTATATCATGTAACATAACCTTATATAAAAGGTTATAGGTCCGTGATGGCGAACCTATGGCACGTGTGCCACAGGTGGCACGCAGAGTCATATCTAAGGACAAGCTAGGTGTTGCCCTATGTCAGCTCCAGTGCTGGCCAGCTGATTTTTGCCCTTCCAGAGGGCAGGGGGAGGCCATTTTCACCCTCCCCAGGCTTCAGGAAAGCCTCCTGAAGCCCGGGGAAGGCAAAAAACGGCCCAACGGGCCAACTGGAGTGAGGCCTGCACACATGCACGGGGGTGCAGCACAGGGGTGGCTGTGCACGTATGTGTCGGGGAAGGGCATTGTATTATGAGTGTGGGCGCGCATGCGCATGGCCTCCCTGCGCTCCCCCTGTTTTTGGCACACGATGCCAAAAAGGTTAGCCATCACTGTTATAGGTCATAGCTTCTTAGATTAGAAGTGAAACGTCTTTGAAAGAAAAAAATGAAGTCCAGTTGCCTCCTGAAAAAAAAGCATTGTTGGGACAACCTTATATAAAGTTGGATTGTAGCATGAATGCTATCTTTGTAGGTAATAATAATGTATGATTTTCCCCTGTTATTTTAGCAGAAAGGCAGTTGTACTTCTACATAAAGTGAACAAAAAAGGTTACGTTTGTCAGAAGTCAACTCAGGTACTCAAAAAGTCTATTAGGAAAGTTGGGAGTCTTTATGAAGAGCTCAGGTGGATAGGACATAAGTTACAAAGCTGCCAGCTCTATTATGTCTCTGGATTCTGGAAACGGCTTCTAAATGCTGAATGAAGAGAAGAGAACAAAGGGCCTGGGCTTAAGGTGGTGAATGCACTAGTGGGAGACCTGAAAAAACAGGCTAGGGATAGATTGTCAGGGAGAAAATCTATGAAAATCCATGTCTTGCTCAGCACACAATGAATAAATCACGTTGTAACTGCCTCCCTCCCCTCTCCCTGCAATATGGTGTAGGATAAGGTATATCCAGAGAGGAGCTTCTGGCAATTGCTGGTAGCAATCATGTCTTGTGAACTCTTCCAAAATGGACTCATCCTTCCATCCTTCCGAGGTGGGTAAAATGAGGACCTAGATTGTTGGGGGCAATAGGCTGACTCTGTAAACCACTTAGAGAGGGCTGTAAAAGCGCTGTGAAGTGGGACAGGAGACTAAGTGCTATTGCTGTTGCCTTCTGTCAGAAAGCAAAGTGGATTTCATCTGCTTCAAGTATGAGGTAGAAATGGTTTTAAAGAAAGTCAGATTACCAGGAATCTATTTCATTTTTCAACATAGGGACTTCTTGAAGAGTACAGAGGATGCTTATATGTCGTTCTCATTCACAAGCTGCTGAAGTGTGATTTAGATGATACTACACGAAGGTAAGTACACAACTGGCCGGTGAAGCCTACTCAGCATAAATAACTCAAACTGAAGAGCACTCATGAATGGGACTCTGTAGGGCCAGTCTTGGGATCAGAAGTATGTAATGTGATCTTATTTAATATTTTTATTAATGATCTGGATGATGGGATTGATAGCTCCTTGTCAAACAGCAAACAATACAACACCAGGAGGTCTGATCGATACCGAGGATAACACATTGAGATCGAAGGAACAATATGTCTTTTAACAAGAGCAAATGTAGATTATTACAGTTGTGGACACAAAATGTTGAAGACACGTATGAAGTAGGAGATTCATGACTTGGGAAATTACATCTGAGAACAACTTGGGTGTGCACTTTGCCCCCAAGCTGAACATGAGTCAATTGCTAGAAGGGTTCACATAATACTGGGATGTATTAGAATAAGAAGCACCATATCAAAGGCAGCTGAAGCTATTATTTCTCCCTGATTGGCATTGGTGAGATTGCACCTGGGATACTGTGTACAATTTTGGGCACCACCTTCCCAGAAGGCAATTAACAGGTTAAAAAAGGTTCAGAGGAGGTCAATGAAGATGATTCAGGAACATGGGGATATGCTCTCTGAGGACAGACTGAAGAAGAAATCTAGAATACTTCGTCTGAAGAAAAGATGATTTGGGATAGCCGTGATTGCCAAGTTCATGTACCTATAGGGAAGACAACCCAGAATTATTTTCGGTGGTCCCAAAAACTAGAGCCAGAAAAGACGGATATAATTTGTTGTTTACTAGATTTAATTTAAGTACAAAGATTATTTTCTGTAGATAAGACCTGTACACAGGTTGTAATTTACCTTGCCGGCGGTTCGCTGCCTCCCGTGCCGTGTGGGTGAGCCTCATGTGCATGCGCACGCACCCTGTGCGTGCATGCATTCGCAGTAAAGAAAAAGCCCTGAAAAATTTAAAACAAAAGGCCAAAAATAAGATGGCGACACATGCGCAGTGCCATAAATTCGGCTTCTGCGCATGGGCAGAAGAAAAAATAATAATAATAAAAAAATCCCAAAAAAAGATGTCGGCGCCCACGGAACAACAAAACCGGCTCCATGACATCACCAGCGGCCTACTACCTATTCGGTAGAACCGGTCCGAACCGGTAGGAACCCACCTCTGCCTGTACATCAGTGGATCAGTCTGCCAATGGGTCTGTAGGAGGTTTTTAAGAAGAGACAAGACAGTCACTCAACGTTCATTTCATTGGTTTTCTTGAACATTCCATAGGATTGAACTCGATGAGTCTTTCTCAACTTTGGCAATTGTAAGAAATGTGAACTTCAACTCCCAGAATTCCCAGCCAGCATGCTGGGTGGGGAATTGAAGTCCATATTTCTTAAGATTCAGGAATACTTGACTGGACGATCCGTCTGGTCATTTCCAACTCTACAATTCTATGGTTGTGAAGTGAGTTGTCAATCTTTGCTGGACAGGATAGAGTAGAGGTTTTGAACTCATGCAGTTTAGCAGGCATTTGGGGGCAAAGTGCTTTATACTAATATATAAAAGGAAATGCCAATTAAATGAAGTCCAAAGCTTTAATAGTGGAGAAGGAGGGCCAAATTAATAATGTTTTTCCTCCTTTTTTATGCTAAATAAAATTTAGGATTAGGACTAGAGAGGAAGTCAAATTCACTTTACCCTCAGCTCCTAGCCTAGATATATTAAAATAGGGAGTTTTAAAAAGGGAGATTATATAATAAGTAACTAAATTACTACAAAGTACATTATCCTATTTTTTGTTGATTCATAATATTTTCTACCCAATAAAACTAGAACTTTAGAATAGAGGATAACAAATGCCATTTAATATTTAAGGGGCGTGCATAAGCGCACCAACGTGCCTACCGTCCCTGTCCTAATATTTCCTTTTATTTGTATCCATTTCATGTATTCATAACCATGTTTATACTTATATCAGTTATCCAATACATGCTTGATGAATTAAATAAATAAATAAAACGAATAAATATTGTCAGCTTAAGCACCTCTATTATATACATGTTAAAATGAGAATCAGAAGTCCTACTTCTGCTACATAAGATTACCTTTGAGGGAAGAATCTTTTAACTCCAACTACACTCTTAATCAGCTTTGTCTGATCCATCTTGCCTGGAATAAAGAATAAAACATTGTGTTCCCATAAGCTTTTTCCACTGTACCAGTGGGGTGCCATATGATAAGTCTGCAATCTTTGCAGTGACAACAGGCGAACTGTAGACTTAGAGATTGCAGACTTATTGCTTGTAAGAAGAGCTACACCAAATAAGAAGTGTGGCAAACATTGGATTTTGCAAATGGATTATAAAAGTCAAGGGTGGGATTAGAAATTGCACACACTTTTGTTTATAATGGGCATCAGTTAGGCAAAGTATGTTAGGATGTTTTCCTTTAGACTGTGTGTGATGATAAACTTATTTGTATCTTAAATGACTAATGTTGACACATTGGTAAATTTAAAAAGAGAAGGCAATTCCAGCCTAGGAAAAGTGAAAATCTTGATCTCCAGCTTGACTAGGGGCTTCTGTAGCTGCAAAAATCTAAATGAGCCCAAGATAACAGCTCAGAGATATTTTTCTGTACTTCTTTGTTGTTGTTGGAAAACTGCCAGCTAAGCTGGATGGACTGGTCAAGCGAGAGTCTAGCCTGGAGTCCTTGTGCATTTGCAAGCATCATAACTTTACTTACGAGACCGCCTTCTGCCGCCAATAGCCTCCCACCGACCAGTGCGCTCACATAGAGAGGGCCTTGTCAGGG
>JANHFT010008735.1:7652-44920 GCA_032467955.1 Pseudoxenodon macrops
CAAAAGAAAATAAGACCGTCTTATTTTCTTTTGACCTCCGAAATATGGCCTTGGCCTTATTATCGGGGGGGAGCTTATTATAAGACCCTGTCTTATTTTCGGGGAAACACGGTAACACCCTGAATTGTACCTGAAAGTAAATCAATAGCCAATGCAGCTCCTGCAGTGCTATTTGGCACCTTTAAAGTCCTACAAGGCTTGGTACCAGGTTATTTGAAGGACTATCAGAGAGAGGAGGCAAGGAATGTTATGGGTCTCCTCTCATAAAGAGTACATCTAGTGAGATCAAGAATGGCTTTCTCTGTGGTAACCTCCTCTCTGTGGAACATCATCCCCACAGAAATAAGACCGGCCCCCATTTTGAAACTCTTTTGCAAGGCCCTGAAGAGTTGAATTTGCTAGCAGGCCTGAGCCATCAAGTGGCTACTTATTGTTGTCATAGGGGTGAAGTATCCCTTTGTATTGTTTTTATATGATATTTTTATCTTTGTAAGCCATCCAGAATCACTGAAAGTGAGTTGTGTGACCATATAAATTTTCTTAAATAAATTAAATAAGTTAAATATTATTTGATAATAGATGGGGCTAAAATAGCTCTCACGAATGAAGGCAAAATAGCTAAAATAGCTCTCTTCACAACCAGAGCATGCAGCTAACTGCATGAATAAATAGGAAAAAAGATTGTCAAGTTAACTTTCACTACAACTTTTGGCATCATGTTCAATCCTGCCATCCACTTTCAGAAGCAAATGGAAGAAGCATGAACATCTGCAGCAGCAGAGTAGCAGGGAGAACACCAGGAAAGCTCCAGTATATAAATGGATTATAATGCACAATCATTTAGATCTTATCCCTATTTGCCCAAACAATTATTTTCACAGACCAAATTATGATCCGTAAAGCATACTTAATCTATCACACTAGAAACTAGCAGTTTCTAGTGTGATAGATTAAGGAGCTCTTTGGCATTTTTTTATTCTTGATATTGTAGAGATAGGGTGCTGTTACAGATGCAATAGAAAGATTACAAGGAATAATCAACTCACCACATGAAAGAGGGCAGGTGCAGCAACAGATGCTATTGAGTGGCAAGGATAATTGCATTACAATAGAAATTAATTATACCCCAAATCCCCAAAATAAAGCAGTCTTGTTATCCAATATTTCATCATAAATTATGAGAGGTTCTGCATAATAGATAATTTGCAAATTTACTTTTGAGGTTTCATTTTGTTTAAGATTCCTAGAAAGGGAGCATTCCTGCCGTTGTACTGCATTTTGCAGGTTATTGAGATCCCTCCCAAAGAACAGTGTGAATTCAGGAGTGACGTAATAATCCACTACCTCAGAAGAACAGATGGGACCTGGAAGTTTGTTAGAAGTGAAATATACAACTGTAATCACAGTAAGGGCATGACCACCATTGGTGAAAGCTTTAAATCCAATTCAAACAACAAACAACAAAGTAGAATTCAAATGTTTTAGAAGGCAGCCAACTATATTGCTACGTGATTCTTAAAACATGGAAATGTAGACAATGTATGGATTGAGGATGCCTATTTTTTAATATTACAATCACATGAAGCAAAGTTTATATAAAATCTTACTTCCTTCACCATTCCAATGTAATCAAACTGAAAAAAGTATTCCCAGACAGCAAAAAAACAGTACAATGTGCACAAGTACACTTTTATGAACACTTCTCAAGCATGCATATATTATATAGCTTGTTGCCTGATTATAAGATTAACCATAATTTGTTTCCCTTTTGTGAAGATCAAATTATATGTTTGGTTCACAACTGTAACCATATTTGTTCAGGCTTAACTGCATGTTAATACCATGTTAATAAGTCATTTGCTATCACTTCCAAGACCACTTGAAAGTCTGAGTTAGTCAAAGATAGAACAGCCCGATTAGTATTTTGTCAGGGGCAGCATATTACACCTATGCTATGGACCCTGCATTAACTTCCTAGTACTATGTAGTTCTACCCTGTTTCCCTGAAAATAAGACCTCCCCTGATAATAAGCCCAATTACGCTTTTGAATGCCTGCACTAAAATAAGCCACCCCACTGAAAATAAGCCCTTGCCAAAACACAGCAGCAGCCATGAGGTGACCATGCTCGTCGCCTCCTGCACCTCAAAAATAATAAGACCTTCCCCAAAATAAGGCCAAGTGCTTATTTCTGGGGTCAAAAGAAAATAAGACCCTGTCTTATTTTTGGGGAAACACGGTAGTAGTGTTAACCTACAAAGCTCTTTATGGTTTGGTATTCTGGACTGCATTCACTCACTAGAATTGGCCCAACATATTTAATCTTGCTGGGAGAAAGCAGTTAATAGCTTCCCACTTTTACTAATGTGGGAGGCTGTGGGACAGAGGCACTGCTTTTTGTAGTATTCCCAGTCCGTTGGAATGGTTTTCTGCTGAACGTAAGTTAGCTCCAATTTTGCCTGCCTTCTGAAAGGCAGAAGCAGCTGAAAATAGATCTTCCAGATATTTTTCAATTTCTTAGTCAATGTGCACACTTAAGATTCCTTGGAAATCTCCCATCTAAGCACTAATTTGCTCAGTCCCCTTGACTACTACCAGCTGTGACAACTATGTTTTATTTTTTTAAATATAAGCAAGGCTGTGTACTTTTCAACTTAAGAAAAAAGTTCTACTTAACACAACTAAATAAAAGCATGATTTGAAGTTATGTGTACTGTTTAAATAGTAAAGTATGAAACACAGGAGGCTCACATGTTCCAAGTCAAAAAACTGGTCCAATACTTATTAGTCTATAATTTAACTGTGATGTTATAAATGACACTGCTGATTTCCATTGCCTATTTTATTTCAAAAATGCCTCAGAGCTAGGCTGAAGCTATAAAAATGGCATGAAGCTGAAAATAGCTTTCTGTTTTGAATCATGTTCAGCCATCTCAGAACCAAAGAACCCGTAAGTTAGAGATAATGAATTAAGGAAGTGGAAGGAAGAATCCTAAAACAGAAAGTTTCAAGGAGCAACTTACAGTTTGTGATTTCGTGTTTCTTCCTCTGTATGCACATATCTGCAGTTTTCTGTGCATCAGTCAACAGCAACTAATGCAGCACTTCAAGAAGTGTTATATGGGCACCTCAAGGTGTGCCTGGCCATCCCATGTAAAGCATATTGGAGTAGCCCATCAAAAAGTGGCTAATGTATGAATGACAGCAAGTAAAGCTTCATATTTCAAAAACATTTGTGACTGGCACACAATATGGGGCTGTGCAAAGCCTCTTGGCCACAGCTATCTACTCCTTGAACAAGAGTTGTGAGTCTAAGAGGACCCCCTGTAAACAGAGAAGTGACTCCTTTCAGAACTAAACATGTATCCTGGAAACCACAGGACTTTGAACCCAGAGCAGCTCCATTTGCTAGGATTCAATCTTAGCCTGTTCTCTCTATTCTAAAGGAGAGCACTCGGTGTGCTGAGAGAGAATTCAAAGAATGGGTTGACTTCGCCTTTCTGCCCAGAGACCGAGTCCTTTTAAACTTTATAGCCAAGCCTCTCTTGACTGTATCCCAGTTTTTGATGAAAGCGTAGCGGTTGACTTAACGCATTACTGTTCCTGTTATCCACTCCTGGACTCTGGACCAGCCAGTCGCCAAGGTGGGGTTGGATTCTGAGAAGGAGCATATCAGGTAAGACCAACGTCCCTTCTCCAGTGTGCTGAGCAGAGAATCCAAAGAATGAAACATACCAAAGCTGGCTTGTCCTAAGGGTGGCCGCGGTCTGGTCCTGATTCTCCAGGTCTGAGTGTACCTTTTGGAAAACCTGTCTGCCGAAGGCCGCTTCAGCCAAAGCGAAAGTGTCCAGCTTGTAGTGTCTGATGAACAGGGATGGTAAGGGCCAAGTCGCTGCCCTACAGACTTTGACAGAGGCCTGTGTTGCCCATGCCACCGTAGTGGCCGCGCTCCTGGTAGTGGGCTGTCACTTGCCAGGGCAACGGAACAGCATGAAGCTCATATGTCTTGGTGATGCATGCCCTTATCCACCAACCCACTGTCAACGGTGTGACCTTGTTACCTAGCATAGAAGGCTGGAATGACACAAATAGAGACTGTTTTCCTGAAAGGAGCTGTTCTTTTGATGTAGATGCAGAGAGCCCTCCTGATATACAAGGTATGCCACTTCTTTTCCAGGGCATGAGTCAGTTCCATTTGCTGTGTCCTGTGGAACAAGGAATAAATCTTGGGGAGAAAGGAGGGATCCAGCAGCAGAACCACCATTTGAATGGACTACACATAGGTTCCTTCTTATGGAGAAGGCCACCAGCCCTGAGATTCATCTAGCCGAAATGATAGCCACAAGGAAGGCTACCTTGCAGGTGAGAAAAAGCAAGTTGGCTGTCCATAACAGCTCGAAGGGAGCCAAGGAAAGTGCCTGTAGGACCTTGGGCAAGTCCCAGTTGGGATACCTGTGTACCACCGGAAGCTTTAAGATGGTTGCTCCCTTAATGGAGCTGTGTACAGTAGGGTGATGTGTGAGAGACTCCATGTCCCCACATGACAACACTGACGACAGTGCTGCCATCTGTCTGCATATGGTGTTGGTGGCTAGGCCTCTGTCCAGCCTGTCCTGAAGGAATTCCAGAATCTGGAATACAGAGATGGGATTAATGTTGTTTTTAGAGCACCAGGTATAGACGGTTTTCCAAGTCGAGTCATAGATTCTATTGGTTGATGGCCTTCTATAGGCCTGAATTGTCCAGATCACCCTGGTAGAGAACTTGCCCTATCTCAGAACCCTCTGCTCAAATGCCATACGGTCAGTTGAAGCTACTGTGGTTCTGGGTGGACTAGGGCCCCTTGACTGAGGGATATTCTGTTCTGAGGAATCCTCCATGGCCTGGAAATGGACAAACTGACCAGGTCTGCAAACCACGGTAGTCTGGGCCAGTGTGGAGCCAGAAGCAGAATCTCTGCCTTCTCCACCAACACCTTTCTGATTATCCCTGGGATCAGGAGAAGAGGGGGGGAAACATATAAGACACCTTGAGGCCACAGATAGCAGAGTGCATTGGTCCCCTCTGCCTCGGTGTTGCGAACCTGGAGTAAAACCTTGGCAAGTGACTATTAAGCAGGTTAGTGAACAGGTTCGGGACCGGAGTCCCAAACTGTTCTGACAGGTCCCTGAACAGGTCTGGATGCAGATGCCACTCCGAGTGGTTGACTGTGGTCCTGCTGAGCCAGTTTGCCTGTACATTCGTTGTCCCCGAGATGTGTTCCGCTCTGATGGAGAGAAGGTGCTTCTCTGCCCAGAGACCCAATTTCCCTGCCTCTCGCATTAGGGGTCTAGAGTGGGTGCCCCCTTGACGATTGATGTGTGCCTTGGTGGCTACGCTATGTTGTCCGTCAGAATGAGAATATGGTGGACAGCGATCCTGTCCTGGAATGATCTCAGGACTAGATGAACTGCCCTGGGCTCCAGCCAGTTGATGTTGTTCGCCAGATTGTCCTGTGACTACTGACCCTGTGTCATCTGTGATTGAAAGTAAGTGCCCCAGCTGAAGAGGCTGGCATCTGTGGTGATAGTCAGGCAGCTTAAAGCTACATCCCTTTGTAGGGACATTCACCACTGGAATGACTGGAGTACCTTGTGTGGAACCCGAACCTTGGTGGGAGAGTTGCTTTTGCCAGACCTTTGGAAGGGTAGGAGGAACCACTGCAAGGTCCAGACATGAAAACGTGCCCAGGGAACGATTGCAATGCAAGATACCATCTTGCCCAGGAGCTGTGAGAGGAGGGCCAGTGGAACTTAGCAGACCTTTTAGGTCCAGTTCGCCAATGCTTTTATGTTGTCCTGATGCTCCTATGATAGGTAGACTTCGCATAATGAGGTGTCTATGATTGCTCCCCAGGTGTAGTAAATGGGTGGAAGGAGTCAGGTGACTCTTCTCATAATTGATGGAAAATCCGTGATCTTGCAGGACTTGGATTGTGACCTGCAGTTCCTTTGCCGCCAGAAGGTGGGAGGACTGGATTAATATGTCGCCAAGGTAACACTGGACACAGATTGGGATCGCTCTGAGGTGAGCTGCCAGTGCCGCCAGTATTTTGGTAAAGACTCTGGGTGCTGAAGACTGACCGAATGGCAGGGCTCTATACTGAGAGCCATCCCGTGTAGAAGACCTGGAGGAACCAGCGGTGGGATGGTAGGATAGGTACATGGAGGTATGCCTCTGTCAGATCTATGGATGTTAAGAAGTCGTCCTCCAGGATGCTCTCCAGTATAGACTGGAAAGACTGCATTTTGAACCTCTTGTAGATCAGATGGTCGTTTAACCTTTTTAGGTCCAGAATCACTCTCCACCCATCCGAGGGCTTTGGAACTATGAATAGGATTGAGTAGAATCCCTGCTCCTGTTGGTCTTCCAGAACCGACTGAATAACCTGAATGTCCAATAGGTGTTGGATTGCGGCCTCCATGAGACCCCTTTTTGTGTTGTTTCTTGTTATGGGCAACATATGAAGAATCTCGAGGGTGTGAGTGTGGAGAGAAATTTGAGCATGAGGCCTAGTCTCACTGTGTTTAGGACCCATGTATCTGTCAAGATTGCCGCCCATTGATTTGTGAATAGCCCTAGGCATCCACCAATGGGAGAATTGGACCTGGGGTCACTTGTAGTAATGGAAGGGTTGACCTCCGGAGCCACGAAATGGTCTCTTCTAGAATTGTTGTCTGTTTCTTCCCGAAATCCGGTTCTATCAGTCTGGCGATCAATTTTGTGGGGGTACGTCCTCTGTAAGTAGCCCAATCCTGTGTTTGTTGGCCGAAAGGAGGACTGCAAAAATAAGGCAGGGGCATTGTTCCACTCGCCTGTATAGGAAAGGCAGGATCTTTCCCTTGACCTTGGTTTCCACCGAGATGGACTCCATGGCCTCTTCAATTAGCCTGCCACCCTTGAAGGGTGCAGAAGCTAGTCTCCATTTATATTTTGCATCCGCCTGCTAATGGCGAAGCCACAGCAGATGACAGGCCATTAGTGACAATTCAATGGCCCTGGAAGCGAATTTGGTTTCATCTAGGGTGGCATCAGCCAGAAATTCCATCGACGCGATCAACTTGTTGCTATCCTGCTGTAGGCTCTTTGCATCTGGCAAAGCCAGAGTAAGGAGACTCTATTAAAGAAGGAAGCGGTAGTTGCTGTCGTTGCTGCCCAGGCCGCTGCCCAATGAGCCCTGCGAAGGGTCAGTTTAGCCTTTCTATCCTCTATTTTCAGGGCATCTGCAGTGCCCTGAGACAGGAGAATAGAGGATGCTAAGGGTGTCATAGGCCTGTCTACCATTGGTAATTGCAGCTCTTCAGCGAATTCTGGATCTATATTATAATATCTTTTGACATAGGTTCCTGGATGAACACATTGTCTTTGGACCATGTCACAGAACAATTGTGGTGAAGGGATCACCTCACTCTCCGTAGTTGACTCTGTAAAGAGGTGCTCATTTGGGTCTGGTCTGGCTGTATCCTTGGCTTTAAACAGGAGGGATTTAAAGAGCATTGGGCGAAAAAGCCCTGTGAAAACTGGAGGGTCAGGAACTAACCCCTCATCCTCTGAGAGTATTAGTTCTCTCTACCTCTTCCTCCCTTGAAAACCAATCCTTATTCTGTAGGGATGAAGTGGGAGAGTGAGGTTCCCTAATGTTCGCCAAGTCTGTATGAACCTGAGATGTCAGGTGTTGGCTATGCTCTAGGGATGAATCTGATGCCACAGAATCAGCTTGGTTATAGAGATCAGGAGTTTCATTTGCTCAGAAATCTCTGGTCCTTGGTTCCAGCCGGTGTAGGAGTAAATGTTGTCTCTGGAACAGATTGCCTCTGTTTTAGAATAGGCTCCCAATGACTCTGATTGCAGTCTATCTGACTGTGGCGCAAAGGTATCCTCAAAGCCGCTTTTTATAAAAGGTAGCTGTGGAGATTGTTCTCTGCTGCCAACTGGCGGCCGAATCTAGGGGCTGAGACTCTCCTGTTTCCTGGTTGGATCAGACAAAGAATGGGAAGTGAAGGAATTTCCCCCAGGAGGATCTGTCTGTCTCCTTCTCTCAGCTTGCCTCTCAGCCTTGGAGATCTCTTTCTCCAGAGCCTTTTGGTGTCTCTGGCCATGTCTTTCTTCAGCCTTAGAGGTTTTTCTGGAATGCAAGGCTTTAGCCCTTATTCGGCCAGCCAATGTTTTACTGCCCCCTCTTGATGCTGAGGCATCTTTCTGCTTAATATTGGGCTGTGCTGCCCCCCTTTCTTCCCCACTCATGTGAGCCATCTCGTGATTCTCTGAGGCAGCAGTATTCTCCACCCTTTGTTTCTCCTGCTGGGGAGGCACCAGAGAGTCTGTGCCGAAAAGCGCACCAAACATCGGCTCTGTTTGAATGAACTGGAAGATGGCGGTGGAGGGGCTGAGCCGAACAAAGACTCCGGCCACGTTGCTCTATGGTGATGTTGGATCGAGCTTAGTCATTGCAGTGGCTGTGCCAATCAAATGGGGAAGCCAGCTGAGTCTTTGGGTCGACTCGTTATCCAATAAGCATCTAAACACTGCAGCGGTAGGATCACGCTAGAAACTCAGCTGTTAGCTGAGAAACAGCGGATTTCCTAAGTGCTGTTTCTTTAGCTGAAAAACAGCTGATTGCTGAAGTGGCTTTAATCCTTGCACCCAAATCGCGTTACTCGCATGATTTCTGACGTGGCTGCATTGCTTGATGAAATCCATGGTTTTCCGAAAAACAGCTGATTTCCACCAAACAGATGATTGCTGCTGCAGCTGTACTGCTCACCCGAGAGCCTCATCGTTACCAAAAACCACTGAGAATCCGAAGAATTTAACTCTGCCCTTTTGCTGATAGTTCTGCCTAAAACGCGTCTCTCTTGAGCAGAGACTGAATCAAAACTGGGGTACAGCCAAGAGAGGCAGGACTGCAAAGTTTAAAGGACTCAGTCATTGGGCAGAAAGGCGGAGGTAAGCCATGTTTTGGATTCTCTGCTCAGCACACTGGAGAACAGGTCTCTCTCTCGTCTTCTCTTGCTCCCTCTGTTTCTCCCTCTCTCCCACACATCTACCTCTTTCTCCCTTTGTCTCTTTCTCTCTCATCTTTCTCTATGTCTCTTTCTCTCTTTCATCTCCCTCTCTCCCTCATCTCTCTCTGTGTCTGTTTGTTTGTTTGTGTGTGTGTGTGTGTGTTCCCCCTCAAACCATTTCCAAAAGCAGACCAGGGTTGGTGGGTTTTAATTTTTTCTGATGTTCATTCTTCTTCTTTGGGTGCTTTTTACCATATGATTTAAATCAAGAGTCATTTCAGGGTCCCAAGATTCTTTGGCTGGCCCCATTCTTCGTCCTCCCCTCCCAGTCACTCCTCGCCTGGCCTGAGAAGGTAAGGGCGAGGTTGGGGGTTGAAGACTCGCTCCATATTCCACAGTAGGAGTGAAGTGCCCCTGTACTTCCCTCATCTTGCAGGCGCTTCTTCCAGCCCTTATTGGTGCTGCGCACACTTCAGTCACTTGGGGAGACACACAATTTGCTCTCCACCCTGACACATGGGCCCGGCCCGGCTGCTCTGGATGCTGCTGCCCTTGCTGCCTCCATGGCCTGCCGGCTGCTCTTGCAGTACCTTGCACAGCACAATTAAATTTAGTATGCTTCACAATGGGGGAGACGGCATCCCCTCTTTCTCTTGGAGCCCATTGGCTGCAGCCAGACTGGGTTAGTGTCTCGGGGCAGAGAGCAAGTTGCATGTCTCCCCAAGTTGCACACAGCACCAACAAGGGCCAGAAGAAGTGCCTGCGAGATGAGGCAAGTACAGGATTTCTTTGCTCCCGCTCTGGGAGCAAGCCACAGTAGTGGGACAAAAGAGCCACATGCGTCTCCGGAGCCATGGGTTGCCAACACCCGCTCCAGACTATGCTGGTGTATATAATACATCATTACAAAATCATCTGGGATACTCTACTGATTTTTCTTGAAGTTACTTTATTGAAGCTGAAAGCAGAGTTTGTGGTATTCCAGGCATGTTGGTTCAAGATGAACCAGGAGTTTGATTATGTTTGTCATCAGAACAATAAGTTAAGTGTATCTACCTAATGTAGTCCTTCAAGATAATAAACTTTCAAAATAATTTGCTTGGGTCCTGAAATGTAGTCTGAACTATATTTCATCAAATGATTATGTTCAGGTTGTTTTTTTCATTTACTACTCTTGGTTTACAATTCAAAATATCATTGGTTACTACATTTTACATAGTGAAATATATATAAAAGACCTATTTGTATCCAGTATGTTCAAGTTACTTCTACTCATTTCACTAATCTCCATCAAAAAATATGCAGCTAGTCCACAATTTATGATCATTTGTTTAACAATGGTTCAAAGTTACAACAATCTTGGAAAAAGTGACTTACGACCTGTACTTGCATTTAGAACTATTGCAATAGCACGGGATTACAATTTTGGCAATTGGTAATTGGTTTAAATTTTTGACAAATTACAGGGTCTTATGGTTGGTCATGTGATGATTTGCAACCTTTTTTCCTGATTTCTGGCAAAAAAAAGTCCCATCCATTAAGGAAACTGGATCCTTTTTAACTGCAGTGATTTGCTTAATGACTATCATAACTGTTAGAAAAACTGATACAAATGCATTGACTTATGATGGAAAATCCAGACCCAATTGTGGGTGTACTTAAGTATTCATTAATTTTACAACTCAGTGAGATGTTAAAAAATCAGATAACTTATAAAACTAATAATTTTGCCTGTATTAACCTATGTCTGAATTAAAAGAAACCTGATTTTCATGAAACTTCAAATCAACCTAACCCTCCAAAAAGTTGGCCCTAAACATTAGGGCACATATTTACTCAATTTATAAAACTCCAGGCTTTGTTTATATCCTAAAAAGAATACCAAAAAAAAAAAAGTATTCCAGTAACTATGTATAAAAAAAGAACCAATTCATTTGCAGTTGGATGCCCAAATTACATTAATGCATTGTTGTGAACCTATAGATTTTTCATAAAATATTTTCCTTATGCTGCTGAAAATGCAATTCTTTATAAATTACTTCCAAATGGGAAAATAGGAAGTCAGAAATACTAGAGCTGGGAAGAGCTGAACATGAAATTCTTAGATTGCAAGCTTCTAGGAACTTGCCTATAGAACTCTTCCCAAATATTGCTACGGTATTTCACAATTATGTTTGTTAATAAGGAAGCCTTTCTCATCACTCTGAAGCTGTTCAAAACAGCCACCTGTCCAATTAGAAGAATGATTGTAAGTTGCCAGAGGTCTGGTAGCTCTTTAGCCAAGACACCAGACCAACAATTATCTTAATCTTTTTCTGGACATTATAATATGGAGGCAATCAGGATGCCTTTAAGCAACAGCAATCAGAAAGATGGGCAATGTATTGGACTGCTACACTAGCTACGTTAGCTAATTTAATAGTGAAACTCAGAATTTTCAGAAGCTGAAGAACAGAGAACATTTATGGGTTATCTGGTGCACCATCCTTTAGCCAGAAACATGCTAACAAGTTTATATTTCGGCAGTATAGTGGAGACAAAAACTGATAGTATAGCCACTACTAATTATTTCATTAATTAATCCATTCTCATTTAAAGGAGAACTTCAAGGAACAATGCTTTTTTGACCCATGAAAGATTTGTTTCCTGATTCATTAATATAATATAGTTTCCCAATGATATTTAGTAAACTCTTACCGAACTATTACTGATGAGATGAAACTTTGTAACCATTCTTGTTTCCCTTACTTCCAACTGCAAGTTTACATCTAATTGTCAAATGTTAAGTTTTTTGCAAAAGGCCTATCCAATTCAATCAAATGTAATTTGCAACCATTTCCAAAACATGGCCTAGCCACCATAAACAAAGACGGCATCACAGCAAAAGTAAAAGTCACACTTGGACCATTCCTATACAATTTTTCAGCAGCCTTACAGAGGCTTACCTTTAGCTTCTTGCAGGAAATCTTTTGACATATAGCTCTGGAATAAATACAATGCTTAATTTTCCAAATCAGTCAAATGGCAATATGCTACCCCATCAAATCCTTTTAAAGTGACTAGTTTAAATTAATTTCTGGCAACTATATGCTCATACAGTTTTCTTACAATTATTATAGGTTTGGTATGCCCTTTTGAGATTTTTTGACCCAGACTAGTCAATACCTTGAAATTCCAAATTGCAATTGAACTGAATTGGATACTTAATTTGTCCAAGTATGATTAGATACAAGTACAATGACACTTTCCTAACTTAGTCTTTCCCACAAATAACCTATATTACAAAGTAGTTAATTTCATATTAAATACAATGATAAAAATATGAATTATGACATTAACAGCATCCTGAAAGTATTAGGCAAATAACTTAAATCATGGCAAATGTCATTATTTACATTTATTGGGCATTAGAGCAACAGATACTCTTCCCCAAACTGATCTAGGAATAGTGAAATAAAGATTTTCACTACACTAACTACTGATGGGCTTCAATATCAGTTAAGCTCATAATTCCATCACAAACAAATTCTGCAATATCCTTAACTTTGTTATCTTCAACCAAAAATTAATTTTCTTTCTTCCTTCCTTCAAGAATCTTCCTAGATTCACATTTATGGTCTAGGATAGTTTTTTACACAATGCCATTTTTCATGGGAGCTTAGTCTGAATTTGTCTTAGTCTGAATTTCAACTCTTAGTCTGAATTTATCTTATGCCACTTTTTCAGAATCCACACAGTGCTCAGTTCTTTAGTCGCTTCTTTTCATTCTCTGAGAAGAAAGTAGAAACTTTATATAAGAATAGCCATGTGGCCTTTTTTTTGGGGGGGGGGGCGGTTATCACATATCATCCACTTCCAGCAACTATAGTAAGAGAGTGGTGTCCATTATATTATTCTTACAAAATAAAGCCTATAACAGTGATGGTGAACCTTTTAGACCCCGAGTGCCCAAACTGCATGCGCGGGCATGCCCAAACAGAAAGGTGCAGGTGAACGTACATGCATGCGCAGCAGAGACCCGAAAACCAGCTGGCTGGTGGGAGATCCCAACACTGGCAGCATGGCAAGATCTTTTGCTTTCACGAGCTTCTATTTCATTGTTTATAGAAAAACAGAAGCTCATGAAAGAAATGCCATGGAGATCTGACCTGGGGTGATGGCACCCATGCCAGCAGAGGGCTCTGGCACGTGTGCATAGGTTTGCCATCACTGGCCTATAAGGATGCTAGATTCTGATAAATCAGAGATTCTTATTCATAGATTAATTAGACAATGAGATTTATATAACTGATAGAACTGATTATTTTTTCAAAAGCACATTTGATAATATAATTTAAGACACTGCCACCAATGTTAGCAAAAATCCTCATCTTAAGTTAATAATAAGACAATTCAGAAACTGACATAATACAATTTTTGCTGATATATTTGAGAAATAACTGTATTAAATAAATCTTCCAAATTAACCTGTGACAAATTACACTGATATCATAATTTATTTGAAACCAGTGATAATTAAGGTTTTTTTCCCCCTGCAATCTTCTAGGTTTACAAAGACAAATTAATTTTACTAGAATATGTGATCCAAGTCATGCCTAGCAATTCTGGTAATTTAGATAATATTTCTGAAATTGCAGGTTTGAATTATTCAATTTTGTAGCATTCTGTAGCAATCTTCTTTGCCATACAGATAACTAACATACTGTATCTGCAATCGTGATACTTAGAAATATAAAAGCAACATCTGGAAAAATTAAAACAAATCTTCATTACAAAATTATTTGTTTTCTTGGTTCAAAAGAACTGGAATCATAAAGCAAATAACATTTCTCTAAACCAGTAAACTGTATAATTTGTAACACAATCTCACAATATAATAGTTGAATTCAGGAGTATGTTTCCATGTCAGAGCCATGTTCTTTAAAAGCTCTGATAGTAGAGGTAGAACCAATAACATTTATACAATAATATTGCACTTTCATTTAAAAATTCTAGAGTTATTTTTCGTGAAAGAGCTAGGATTTGGGAAGACACCTTGGTCAGAGCAATTAAAGCAATATAACAAAATGTACATTACCCAAATACCCAAATTTAAGCTAACTAAAATCAGAAATGTTACAATTAAATACCCACTCAAAATAAAAATGATCCCAGGATCTTTCTGGTGCTTAATAAATCAGATTACATTAGTACTATCTTTGAATAGAGAAAAAATTAAAACTAATGTTCATCCATACCCAAATTAAACCCTATCTACTGTAATCCTTTCCCCTTGACTAGACAGATACCATGATCATACAGAATAAAATATCCTAATACATAATTTCATATCTAATATTTTACTGAGATAATTTAATATTATCTAAGAATTAATGGAAATCAAGCCACCTATAGGCTTTGTAAGTGCTATAACATTATTTACTAAACCAACTACAATTGCATTTATAGAAGACATTAAGTCAGAAACCAGTTTTGGTGTAGAGCACTATATGAACGAGGTTATGTATTACCAATAATTAAAAAAATATTAAATATATTTTGGAATATGCTATCTGCTTTGTTAGGCTTTTAATACAATACTGCTATTTTTGAGATGGTTTTGATTAAACACTAAAAAGCAATATGAAAGCATTTTAAATATACTTTAAATATAGCAAACATATTCAGAATTTAAATTAGTATTTTCTTATTCTGCTAAAATGCATCCAGAAACAGCTAAATTCCACAAAAAACCCAAGAGTTACTCTGCTCCTATTGTTCATATTCCAGATTCCTTTTACTGCACTGTTCCCATAGTATGTTCTACCTGCTAGAATAGCTGTCAATAGCAGATATACAGAATAATGAGAACTTGGAATTATCTTCCTGCTTAAATATATTATACTTATAACTGATTCCAATACAGCTACATAAGACTATCATTTTGTTAGGTAATAAATAGATAATAAAAAAGGCAAAAGAATCTAACAATAGGGAATTGAGGGAACAGTGCTACAATGCCAACTTAAGTGTTTATTGTGCAAATTTTCAGAAATTAGTAGAGTCACTAATTAAGTAAAACTGCTCTATTTAGACTATGCCCCTCAGCTGCTGCTTTGTGCAGAGAACTATATTGATTTCCTAGTGCTCCAACTCAGCATTATTAACAATCTCCCATATAATCGTACTTGGACAAGTATGGAAAGGATTTGGCTTGGATGCAATTTCAAATCTTACTTCAGAAAAATGATTGGGAAAAGTTGGTAATTTATTAATTTACAATATATTTCCTAAAACATATTTTCTTAATAAAATGAGGTTTTATTAGATTTATTAGGTTTCCTAGAAAAATATACACAATTAACAAACTAGATGACATAGTCCTTGCTTAACAACTATTTGTTTAGCAAATCTTCAAAGTTTTGAAAGTTCTGAAAAAAGTGACCTACACATTTAAGATAATTCCTGCGGTCACATGATTGCAATTCAGATGTTTGATAACTATTGTGCATTTACAATTATCACATGACCATTATTTGCAACCATCCCAGAGGGCTTCTCAAAAGCAAAGTCAATGGGGAATCGCAGGGAGTCACCTTTTGGTTACGTGATATCTTTATTAACGATCATGGCTGATTTGCTTAATGACCACAGTTGCATGGTGTTGCCATGCCCAATTACGAGTGGTAAGCTAGCATTATCAATATATATTTTATTCAGTATTTGTCTGCTCTTTCTCTGATTTCACCAATGAAAAATGAGCATGTTGAATTACTAAACCACAGTTAATTTTAACCATGGTTCATTGAATATACATTAGAATTGTCTGAAAAATCAAAATTAAACATAACACTATGCTTTAGCATAAGCTCATCCTGCATTTCATCAGAGACAGAGGACAATATAATATGTTTTGTATCAAAGTTATGTGATGTGTAATCTCAACCACTGTGATTTGGAAACTGGTTTCTATATTAATAACCTATCTACTATGGTTTATCCATCATACTGGATTCAAATAATTTCTGACTTAACAAGTTTGAACTCAATCATGTTATTGCTTATTTTATATTAACAGTTTATTCAATTAATCTATAAATTCAAATTTAACCCCAGCCATTTCTAGTTTCTAGAAATAGTTCATGAATGTTCCCACAAGAATTGTATAAGCGGTGTATGAAAGCCATCATTCATATAAAAAGTGGTCAGAATTATTATTTTTTCAATAAAGGAACATACAATAACACACTCCTTGAAGTAGTGGCATGCAAAATGTTTTGAATTTGAACTAATTTGAATTCAAAATGCCATTTCAAGTTCAAAATTGCTGTTTTGATTCAAAACACTTTCAAAATGATTGAAAACATTTTAATCGGCAAAATAAATATTTTGCATTCAATGCAATCATTTGGGTCTTGAAAAGTAGCATTTCAAATTCATGTTATTTTGCATCTATGTTTTGCAAAACACAAGATTCAAGACACAAAGCCAATATAATCGTCTCCCACATATTCTATTATTAATGTTATTCTTAAGAACGGTAATTATTAGCCTTTGGAGTAGTTTTTAACACTTGCAATTAGACAAATTATTAACTTATTACCTCATGCACAATCATTCTACATATGGAAAACCTTCCATATTTATAAATTCAAGCAACTGTTTTGAATAATGTACTATATCTAGACTCCATGGTTATTATACAGTTCACATCCATGTAAAATTTATCCTTAATATTCATTGATAAGATTATGTATATATTTGTGTTATGTATTATATGTTTCATCTGCAGACATGTTGGAGGCATCTGGCAAGACACAAAAAAACATCCCTAAAGGATGGCACTTTGAAACTGTATTTTTCATTGTCAATATTCAAAATAAAATCTTTGGCATACCTTGTTCATTGCTCCAGGCTGTGGACCTCTCAGGTTTGCTTGCCCTCCCATTTGAGGAGAACCTTGCTGTAATGTCTCTGCAATTAGTGTACCAGCATTTCCCATTCCTGGGTTTGGATATGACATATTGGAACGTCCTCTTCCAGCTCCAATTGAACCGTTCATAACTTGTCCTTGCATCATTCCTTGCCCATTTCCTGCAGTCAACATACCAGGATTCATGCCAGCATTTATTCCTGCATTCATTCCCATTCCAGGCTGATTTACTGGACTATTTACTGTTGGCATCATTCCTGCAGTGGACTGAGTTGATGGACCTTGATTTGGCCCACCTGTACCCATCCCCAAATTTGGAGATGTCAGTGCAGCCTGTGCCATGGGACTTTTGCCCATACTGTTTAAGATTCCCATTCCAGGATTGTTCTGTTGTGGCTGACTGGCCATATTCTGTGCTGGCCCAGCAACTCCCATATTAAGGTTTGGCGAGCTGCCAGCTCGTAGCAGTTCTGACAACTGTTTGTGTTTAGAAGCAGCATCTTGTGCCATACCAAGGCTAGTCTGCAGTTGATTAATGTCACCACCATTAGTAAGTCCCAGTTCTGTAGAGCTGATAAGTTCATCTGGTAAGTCATGTTCCAAATCAAAGAGAGATCCAAAATCTGGAGAGAAAAGTAAAAAAAAATGATTTAGAGCACTTCAGCAAACATTTCAGCTGAATGATTTTTCTTCAATATTGATAGAGTAGCTATTTATCTAATTTGCTTTAGACTAATTTTTTAAAGTAAAATGTCACCTCAATAACCCTCTCAAATTTCGTTAAATATTTTTAATATACCCAGTTCAGTTGTGCAACACTATCAATTAACTCACATTGGTTCCAGGTTTATAAGCTTTTAAATATCTCTCAAATGTTAAATGTAACATCTTACAGTTGCTACTAAAAACTAAGAGCAGCAAATCAATGCACATGCCTATACACCATTGTTTCAGCAAGACTTTGCTGGGAAATAGATAGCATTAAACACAATTCAGCAATTCCATTCTTTACTTGCCAAATTTTTAGTTCCATCATATCTAGTAGGAAAGTTTAACCAGGTGAAAACTGAATAGACAAATTGTTCTATTTTGCTGAATCTGACCTACAAAATTTACAAGTTTAAAGATTATGTAATTAGAAGATATACATGAGATCAACTTATTCCATGTTTCTGAATGATCAAAAAAAGTCAACTGCAATCTCATTTTGGTTCTATTGCCAAATGTATTCAATGTGTGAATATAATATAGCCCAGACACAATATGCTAGAAGGATGAACATTTCTAATTCTACAGTCTTTATTTCAAGATATTCAAAAGGTAAAAATCTTAAAAGAAACACAAAACTGAGCCAAATCCTTTGGCTTTTATACTATTTGCCTTTCAGAAGCTTCCTGCAATGAAATCTTGAACTACTTTAACAGCTTTCTAAAATTACAGAATCCCCAAGACAGCTTTAAGATCTGCTGAAGGAAAACCTAAAGGAAGACGACCAATGCCTATAAGCAGTTTCTCTTAAAATTAGTTTCGGAAGTATGGCAAATTCTAAGGTGACTTTATTTTTGAAATTATTAATAAAATATTGCTCCAAGAGGCACAAATTCTCCTACCCAATAAGTTTAATAGCTTGCCATACTACTTCAAGGAGCTTTAATGTGTGTTAATATACCTCAACAATAGTTCTGAAAACGTAACATTTGCAAACAAATGTAGCAGCTTCTTGTAGTGACAGATCAGACCAAAACAGTGGGTTTTAGCAAAATATTCAAGACATGCAATGTTTGTTGCTATTTTTAAATCAGATATGTGCCATTTTTCAAAACTAAAGTATTTCTAGGACAGCTGATAAAACAACCTGGCGATCAAAAACTATACCTACACAAAAAAGTGATATTCTTTGCCACTATTTATATGTGGAAAAAAACTGCATGATGCCACATGGTTGACTTTGTATACTGAAGTAATAAAAATGAACAATTTTAAACTTGTTTGAAGAAAATATTCCTATGGTGCAAGTATTAATGATAAGCATAAATAATAGGTTATTAATGTAGCTTTCATTCTAATTTTATGATTTACCCCTTAAACAGAAGCTAAATTTGACAGTTAAGTTCTTAAATTCAGTTCTTATCACTTGGTAGTATAATCATATTTACTTGCAAGTAAAGCCTTCATAATGGTATACCTTCCAGAGGTATACCAATGTGTACTCTGTATTGTTGAAGGCTACAAAAATTCAACATGTCTTCAAATTTATTGCCACTTCCTCACACAGCTCATTAACAGAGCACATTTGGGGGAATATAACCAGCCCTATTACAGAAAGGTGAATCAACATAATCATCCTCTTCTCCATTCATGGGATTATTCAATTCAGAGTTGTACAGAGCACACCTTTAGAACCAACACTAATATTATTGCATATTGTTTAACAACTACATCACATTGGCTGGTATTCAGATATACCATGTAACTGAATACTTTTTAGAACTTTCACTTTTCCTATTTTAAAGCCATGTAATTTATCTACAGCTATTAAAGTAGTAAGTATATTTCCACTTCAAAAATAACTTTTGAAATTTAGTTTGCATGTTCATTGGAAATTAAATTCTGACATACAAACTTCATTTAATGATCTTTTAAGAAATATATTTTTCAATAAATAATTTCTATTTTAAAATCAGAAGCTATTGGCATTGGTTGATGGAGAAAGCATTTTATGATACAGATTGCAGAAAAGCAAACACCTACCAATATATTGTATGTTTAGTTTAGTAGCACTTATTGAAATTTGCCTAAAATACAATTGCTATAAGTAATAACTGCCTTAAGTGAGAATTTGAACAAACCTCTTTTCTAATCCTAATAGCTGATTCCAGAGATTTTGCATGAGGGAAGGAAAAATCAAGAGACTATATAATCTACACACTCTCAGACGTTTATCTTAGGGCTCCTTAAAGAGCCAAGGGCAACCACATATAACACAGATGGAAACTGAAATGGCATGCTTCTTTGCCAGAACTCCCTCTGGGATCTGAGATCCACAGGATCCTATAGTACATCAAAGCAAAAACACCTGCTACCACTTCCTTATAGTGTTCCTGAATCCTTGGAAAGTGATAATCACTTCTGCCATGAAATGACAAACCAGAAGCAAGGAACATTATAAGAGTTTCTCACTTCAACTACCTTTTTCCTTACGTATTCCAAAATATGGTAAGTTCCACTCACATCATTATTTTTTAAATGACTATACAAAATGCTAAACTATTAATGTAATATTCTCATTTTTACAGAAAGTCTATTTCAGTTATTTGACTTTATATATAAGTATCAAATATTGTTATAATTCTTCAGACATTTGGAATACATTTTGTCAAAAATAGAGGAATCTCAAAATTCTGAAACAACACAAAACCATTCAAAATTGTGATGCTTTTAAAACATATGCTTGAAGGATGTAGGAAACAATCAAATACTCCTTTCAGAATTCCTAGACCTAACTTATTGAGTCCAAATAATTTGGTACCTGCCAAGCTGTTTAGCATACACTACACGTATTTACAGGTTTTTCTGTAGTCATAAAATAGGCAAGATGACAGAAACAACTCATTTCTGGAAAGGAAAAAAAAAGAACTTGTACATGTAGTATCATTAAACTGAAGAACAAGTACAGTTTACTAGCAGGCATAATAGGACTTGCATGCCTTAACTGCAGAAATACAACTAAAATGAAATGCATTCTAAGATGACTTTAGTCAAAAATCTACCTGAAAAAACAGATTCAAAAGATTGTGAGCAGGATTATAAGCAAAGACATTATCTCAGTAAATAACTATAGCTGTGTTTTTTTATTCACTTCATGCTTATGTTGTTAAGAGGATTTGTTTTTTGCCTCTCCTTTATTTCATTTGGAGTGGGCTTGGTTATCTTCAAACAATAAAACATTAAAATCCTACATGAAAAATACTCAGTATACAAGGTATTCTTGATAACTACGGCAAAATGTTTCAGGAGAAATGTATTAATGGACAGTCATATGTAGAAATTCTAAGAAATAAAGCTACTTTTGGGGATAAAGACAGAAATTTTATCTATTAATCCTTCTTATTTTTCTCGTATTGAATGCAAAAGGAAAATGGTATGGCAGAGGATGAGATGGTTAGATAGTGTCATCAACACAATGAACATGAATTTGGGGAAACTCCAAGAGACAGTGGAGGAGTGAAGGACAGGGGGCTTGGCATGCTGTGGTCCATGGGGTCCTGAAGAGTCAGGCATGACTTAGTGACTGAACAATAATTTTTATTGTAATTACATAATGTAGATGCATTTCCAATTTGCCAAGAGATATGGATTCCTGGCTCTTTTCCCATAGCTGCCAAATAAATTTAGCGTTTACACCTGTGCATGTTCTAGAGAACTAGAGTAAGCAAAAACAAAAAAACTAAAATCAGAACAGAATAGAAAAATGAATCTAGAGCATGTAATAGCTAGAAAAAAGATGCAGCACTGTGACGCAGCATTATGGGAAAGATGTTAGTAATTTGTTGCAACTATGAGGTTTACTATTCTTACATATGTAACATTTTTCTGCACAGCTTTTATCAGAACACACTAAATCAGATATCTTCACACCTTTAGAAAATTGAATATTAAAACAAAATCAAACTAGCAATTCACTAGTTGCAATATATTGAAACAATTTAATATTTATAAGCTTATATTTGAAAATCTGCAACTATTATTTCAAGGAGGATTCAACCAACAAAAATAAAATTTGTATTCATAATGATTAATGAAAACCTAGAAACATTTAGCAACTATGGAAATGATGGTAACAAATTAAAACAGTCAACAAACTTAATTTGATTTATATTTCTAAAACAAATTGGAAAGATGTAATGGTTTATAAAGGCAAAAACTATGGCTTTTTGAGAATAAAATTGTACCATTTTCATTGGCAAAAGTAGCATTCATTGAAAAAATTCATTGAATCCAGTAAGATTTATATCTGAGTATATATACATTGGGTTGTATTCATTCACAATATACTTCTATGACTGAATTCATTTAATGGACTATAAGTCTCAGAAAAGTGCACAGACTTGCAACTTTAAATTAGGATGGCTATTTTCAATTGTCTGCACAGGAAAGGGGTACAGTGTTAATAAGGATTATTCTATAGCATAAATCTGAAAAAGTAGGCATTATTCTATAGAATTTGTTTTATATACCCCCAAAAATTCTGAAGGTAGATTGCAATCTTGCTTTTCTATTAGCAAAATGGAACTTGTTGATTTTCAGGTGAGCATTATATTAGGCCTGCAAATAGTGAAACTAATGCTCTTGGTAGCAAATAACCTACATATCTTTAAAGTTGCAGGAGCTACCAAGATAGACTGCAGATTCAAATAGAAACATTGTTCGGAAGTAAATACTAAACACAAACAGCATTCCAAATTACCTAACTATCCAACCAGTCACTATTCAGACAAACACACACACACACACACAGCCTATCTATCAAATACAATCAGCCATTTTCCCTTGCATTTATATATGCAGTACGAAACAAATTCAATGAACAAGTCTGGCTACCATTAATATTCAGAATGTCTACATTTTTGGCTGAAGGATTCCAGTTAATTTCTTCTGATAAAATGAATTAAAATAACTATTGCACAGACTAATCCTATACTAGTCAGAAATCTCAGGAAACACATTTTTTGCAGCCAATTTATTCTTTATAGGGGCATAGTTACCTGAACTTTCAAAAGAACCTATAAAAACAGTTGTTACCAAATGAACACCTGTAACATGCATCCCTAATTTCAAAAGAGTTGTAGTATTTCTATCTAGTTGCTTTGTTCAATAAATAAATAAATATGTAAACAAGTGTTCTGTACTCATCTTTACAAGGCATGACTTCAGGGGAAATTCAGACATTTTAGTCTCTGAACAAAAGCAGATGACCAAGTCTATATTCAGTATTGATCTAATGAAGCTGTCTTAACAAAAGCATCAAAATGAATTCTATTAGCAACTGTAATCACCTATTTATGAAACAATATTAGTACTAAATAATCGATGGAAATAAAGGAAATTAAAACTTAGCCATCAGAACACTGGTAAAATGAAAAATAAGGACTCTTCAGATTAAATGAGTTTAAGATTTGAAGAAAAGACTCTATATCAACACACAGATAATAACTATGCAATAAAGATCACTTTTTACAAGATTTCAAGCGCTGCAAGCACTCAGAGGTAAGCATCAACTCATTTACAGCCTCTTCCAAAGAAATAAAGCTTAATGTCAATTAAATATCCAAAGTAATATTGCAAAATATAGGCTAAAAACAAGTAGATAGACAGAGGAAAGAAATATATCAGACTGGCAAAAAGACTGCCCTCAAAGAGAGTCTATTTGTGATAAGGTAAAATGAAGGGATCTATGCCCAAGACTGACCTGTGCCATCGCTTGCAGAGACAGAGAGCGCCGGTGAAGAGAGTTTAGGCCTCTTGGCTGAAGGCGGGCCCGACTCCACCACATTCTCGGCCATTTTTAATTCTTTTTAGACAAACAGAGCCCAAATTGAAGATGGGGATCCCCAATGCCCTCAGCCGTTTTCTGTGATCCAAAATCAACCGAAGAGCAGTATGGAAATGGACTGAAGAAATAGACAAAGTTCCTCTTTTTCCGCTCCTCGAGATCGATTTCTGTTGGATAGCAGTGAGTAAGGGGGAACAGAGATGGGAAACAGGGTGTGGAAGCAGTCTTTTCTCCGGGCCACAGGGAAAAACAAGGATGAAAAGAACAGAACAAACCCTTCCTAAAATCAATTAAAGGGGGCTCGGTAATTTTACAAATCGAATTAAATCCGGCGGTAGAACAGTTGGTGCTTCCTCGCCGCCGCCGCCAATACCACCATCTTCATCCTCCGGGGGGTCGTCGTCTTTTCCTCCTGCTGCTGCCTCTTCGCCGCCATCAACCTCTTCCTCCTCGGCGTCGTCCTCCTCCTCCTCATCGCCACAAGGAGGCGGGCGAAGGAGGAGAGGCGAAGAGAGAAAGAATCGTTTTTCTTTGCTCGCTGTTCTTTCCTACTCCTTCCAAAACCCAGCCTGCAACGGAGGAAAATGCCTACGCTGGTGAACAAGGGGCTGGGGAAGGGGATCGCAGACGGAACGTACCGAGGGTCCCCCCAACTCCCCCTGCGCCGTCCCTGCTAATCACTAATGGCTGCAGAAAAGGGAGCCGTGAGGAGGAGGAGGAGGAGGATGAAGCGAAGTCCCAGGAGTCTCCGCTTCACATCTTGTTGTGCAGGAACAAGGAGGCGGAGGAGAGAGATTTGTTGTCCCGATGGAGGCAGCAGAGATCCCGGGATGGGAGCTGGAGAGGGTGGGCTGAAGCGCGCCTGCCACCCCTCCTTTCCTTTCCTTTCTTTCTCTCTCTCTCTCTCTCCGGCAGGGTACCCCTTTCTGGTGAGACGACGGGATCGATCCCGAATCAAGGCGAGGAGGAGGAGGAGGAGGAGGAAGCGGCAGGAGCGGCCCCTCCCCCCTTCTCTCAGCCTCTCCCCCCTCCCCGGAGGATACGGATGGTTACGAGCGCTTGATCTATGGAAAGAATAAGGCTCTCCTCGGCACTGGAGACGCCGTGCCTCAGGCGTTTCAGCAGCGGCCCCGTCTCCTCTCCACCATATAGACCCACAGGAAAGGAGATGTTCAGAGAAGAAGAAGCAGCAGCAGCTCTCCAAATCGAGGCGAAGCGGTCTCCTAGACCCGCGAACGTGCTCAATTGCCAGAAGGAATTGGGGTGGAGTCCACCCGGGGTCCCGAGTTTCTAGCCGAAACCGGGAGTGCGTACTCCCCTACTGGCTACGAGGCTAGTACAGTGGGTAAATCACGGAGGTTTCAGGTTGTCTCGGGTCTGGCCGGCCGGGGGCCCTGAGCTGCCGAAGGTCTCTGCCGCTGTTTTCCACCTCCAGGGCTGTACCCGTCTAGCTCGGTGCTTTTCGTTCGCTCCCTCCCCTCAATCGCTCACACACCAACAAAATGGCGGCTGTTGTTTCTTCACTCTCCCGATTCCTCAGAGGGAAGCGAGCGGCCGCGCCGGAAATGAGCCAAGAGAAAAAAGGGCGTGTCCAAAAAAGGAGAGGCGGGGACGCACGCAGCTCGCACACACAATGGAACGCGGAGGGCTAGGAGGGGGGAGATCCCGAGGCGGGGCCAACTCCGGTCACGAGACTAGCTCACCCAGTCGGCTTGCGATCCTTAAGTGATCCCTTCCGCAAACTCTCTCGCCTAAATTTCTTAAAGGGGCAGGAGAACGTATCTTTTTTTCCCCTCCTCTCCTTACTGTTTTTCAGTCGGCCGAAATGTGCCGCGAGGTTGTTCCTTAGGCCAGTCCTATTATAACCCAGAGGTGGGGGGGGGGGGGGAGAGAGGTTATGTATCCTGGAACCGACCGTGGCCGAAATGCGCATCAGAAGCTATTTGTGTGAAGAGGGGCCTCCTTCTCTTCCTTTACCCACTTTGCCTCAACATCTCAATCTAAAACGTAGCGGCCAAAAGATTTGGTCAGCCAAAGAGTTTCTCACGTATACACAAATGTAAAGAGGACGGCGTCGCTGTGCGCCTGTGTCCGCCAATGTATAAATCATTCACGTTTAGCCGTTCCGTATGATAGTATGGCCGAGGCCCCAATCAAGACACAGGCTCAAGGCGGGGTTGGGAAAGACTTTTATCGAACAATCCGTGTTGCCCAACACGGAATTGTCGCTTTCCTGTCAGAATCAATGTCTGACGCTCCCAAAGGAAAAGGAAACTCAGCTGAGCGAAGAAGAGGTTTTTTATTACGCAGGAGGACGTGGGACTTCGTTGTGCCTGGATTGATGTGCATTTCCCGTAGTGCCATGAGCCGAACTGCTCTCTCGGTGCCCGCGACTTCCTACAAAAATCGGGCTCTGTGTAGGTTAAAGGATTGGCGGGATGTATATAGATAAAACATGCTTGCCCTTCGGTTCTCTGTGAAGGGATCCCTTCTCTTGGGAAGCATAAATAACAGCCCTTTCTCCTGTCATGTATTTGTATTTGTGAAACGTGAGGATTCCACTCTTTCTCTCCTAGATCCTTATCATGGGAGATGAGGAACCAGTTCATTAAACTATAGGCTACGTGGCCTCCTTCTAGTCAGTAATTAAAACTGCCTGGTCATTTGAACGTACCTATTACCCTTCATTGATATTCACTTTCAGGCTAAGCAAAGTTGGGCAAAGACTAAAAAAAGGTATAAAGTGGGGAGGAAAAGAAATAAAAGGGAATAAAAGAAATCTACAAAAACCTAGTTTGTACAAATGCAATTCAACATCTCTCTCTTGTATAGAGACATCCAGTATTTTGTGTAAATTATATTTATGTACATTTCCTTTTCCACTCATCCTTTCCTCCATTATGTATATTATTCACTGATTCTACATTACCTTTTGTTCTTTAAACTTCTCATTTCTTTCTTTTGAGGAGGATCTTTTCAGTTTTCTCAGTCTTCCCTTTTCCATTCTTTCTACATATTTTCACTTTGTGATTTGTTTCTCATTCTCTATTACTAAACTATAAAAGTCGTTCTGCTTTGTCATTCACTCTTTGTGTTCACATTCATTCGGCATCTATTACTTCTTCATATTCTTGTTTTTACACTTTTTAAGAATACCGTTCTGGTTGCATTACAGTGCTTTGACTTGTACATCATACAATGGATACAGAGTATCCAGATACATGACTATGTATTAATTTTACATTCTAACATCATGCTATTATTCCCTTTCAGGGTAAGCACTTTTATGCAAAATAAATTAAAAGCCTGAGATTAAACCAGAAAATGAAAGCTAAACATAGTTTAGACCAACACTATACATCTTCATATTTGTTAATCCTTCCTTTCATTAGGACAATTTATTACTTTATACATTGCTTTTTGTTCTTTAAATTCTCTTTTGGAAGATCTCATGAATTCCACCCAATTCCAATTTTCTCAGTCTTTGTTTTCTCTCTTTTTCTTCTCCTACTCAGCCTTCCTTCATATATGTATATATATTTACAATTTGATTCTTTCTGTCACAAAACTATCTCAATTTAATTTCATACTATTCATTCAAATCTGAGTTCAACCCACATTCATTCAGCACGTATTCATTTTTTACCATATTTTAGTTTTAAATACTATTCCCTCTAAATCCGGTTACTCTTATATTTCTCCTGGCATATCTAGTTCTCACTTCCAGGTAACAAAATGGGCAGAAGCACATTTCTGTATAGCCATTTCTATTTCTCTCAACATAGTCTTATTTTGCAAACTTTCTAACTTTCTAACTTTCTAACATTCAAAGAGTATTTGCTTGTTTTAACATTTCTCCATTTTTTATTTGTAATACACATTCCACTACGCTACACAAATTCATCTATATGCTCTAGTATTTCATAATTTATGTACAATTTGTAATTGTTTTCTCTATCTTCTGTCCAACAAAGTTATAGCGATTACCAATATATTAATTTACCTATCTTTTTATATCATAAATTACATTTAACATTCGGTGTAAGTTATTTGGGTTCTCAACCAATAAAATGAGTTCGCTGCATATAAAAATATACACACTCATACCTCCAATCAAAATATTCATAATATCTGCACTTGATATCTGCCGAAAGGTTGAGATATTATAGATTTGTATGATTTGGGTTTCTCTTCAGATCTTATAAATCTGTAACATAATCAGGAAGTAATCATAAAGAGATGATACACCCTCAGCTTCCTCCCTGCTTAATGATTATTTGCCAAGTATTCCATTTTCTCTTTCATGCTGTATTTACATCATATATCTCCCTTATCATACTCTGTAACCAACTTCCATGTTTGTGCAACATTTTCCATAATTGGTCAATTTATTTTATTATGTGCTTTATCTAAATCAACAAAATAAAATATTTTACTTTCTCACACATAACTTTTTCAAGAACCAACTAAAAAGCAAAAATATACACAATTTGCTATTCAGCATAATGCTGCACCACATATCCTAAGTTTTATTTATTACTACCTCTCTTACACTTTGAGTAAGAATTCTGCAGAATACTATCTCAAGGGTTTTCAACAAATTATTTTCACAGTAATGTTTGCATTCATCCTCATTTTTTCCTTTGTAAGTCATTCTTAATCATCTTTATAGTCCTTATGCACATTTATTTATCAAATTAGAAACCACCCATCTCAATCTCAAAGAACATGTTAAACTATTTCATATCTATATATTAACATATCTCTAGTCACATGTATGCTTTCAGGCTAACCATTTTTATCCGCTCATAGTATTAACTTTTTCACCCTTTCTTTTCCTAGACATTGATGTTTATAGCATTCATTAATTTCAATTCCTCTCTTCAATACACCACTATGATTCCCATACAAACCTTTAAAATATTCCTTCTAGTATCTCTCATCAAAAATCATTTTATTACTTTTATTTTTAATTCCATTCATTCTGTTGGAGACCCTTTTTCAGCAGGTTTTGCCACTTCCAAAGGCATTTATATTATTATATTTCCATCAACACCATTCTGCCATTTCTCTTTCTCTACCTAATCTTAATTACTGCTTTAAAATACTTTAAATACTTACTTCAATTCTTTTTTCTCTACAGTTATACAAAATATTTCTCTTGTTCACATTTTTCCATAAACCATTGTTTTATGTGTACAGGTTGTTTTCTAACCCATTACTTTTTTTTCCTACCTAATATTATTTTTCATACTTTCCACTACAGTAGTATAACTCCACACATTTCTATTTCATGTACTGAAAAATAATTATTGTTACTCTGGTCTAGGATGGTTCCACATCTGCTTTCTTATGTCCACTTTGTATTCATTCTGTGGGGAGATGACAGTTTTTTTTGTATAGATTAATATTTTTTATTTCTGCCATTAATTCTATTTTTGCTATTTTCAAGTTATTTCCCCCCATGATTTACACTTAATAGTCAAGTAACGGTCTGGTCCATATTCAGGATCTTTCCTCACACTTGTATCTTTTGTTAGTCTTTCATCACTTATAATCAAAACACTCATGCTTTAATTACTTTGTGTTTGTAAATATGGATAGGCTTATTTTTAAATCTCAGGTTCAAAAGCAAACTATCACTTTTCTAATCAGATATTGGTCAAATACCATTTTCATTCATCCTTGGGTCTCTTTGTTCCCATATTCATGTCACCTAACAAAATATTTTTCCCCCCAGGTCAAATTCATTTCCCCTAAAACTCAACCATGGTCTTTCATTATCATCAAACCCTAAAGCATCATATCTATCACTAACTCAAAATTCCCATGTTCATTTGCATCTACCACAATTCAGAAGACAACACTTTCTGATATACATTTTTACTACTTAATTCATAGCAAAACACATACTTTTAGTGCCATGCTTACTTACAGTGCCATCACTATTCCTTCAGAAAACCCACACTACCTTAATTCAGTTCTATTAGATTCTCAGCTTTTCTCTGAATAACAGAGAGGTGCAGTTTACCTGTTTTCCTTTCTTTCCGTTTGTTTATTTATTTATATATTTTTATGCTTCCTAAGCCAATGGTTCTATCAATGAACCTACAAATGGTGCCCCATTCAGGACCTAACAATGTGAGACAGACTCTGCTGGATCTTCAAGTACCATAATTTGTACCCAAACCATCTAAAGTTTTATACACCAAAGTGAGCATTTTGAATTGGACTTGAAAAGCAAGTGGCAACTAATGTTGATGGTTTAAAATGGAGGAATATGGTATCTGCTAGAGGTACCATTAAAGGAATTAATATGGCAATACAGTAACTAGCATTTCCCAGACAAAACAGAAACAGGGTATAAACAATTATCAGGTGTCTTCCAATCTCAAAACTATGAAAAAGTGGTCTATGGCTTCATTCTCATCTGCAATAAAATAACTAATCTAGCTATGTCAAGTCTGTAAGCTTCTTTTATAAGCAAGTTCTTAAAAAGAAAGTTAAATATCTAGAGGGCTGAGATTTATTGCTATGCTTGGTGTGAACTCTGATGGACAGAAGGACATGAATGTTTTAACTGCTTTGATTCTCTCTATGGAAAGTCTGGTACTACTTGCATTTGAGAACAGCCCCGTGATTTTTCAAAAGATTTTGAATAATATTTTCATAATGTTCTGAACAGGTTTTTGATACCTGAAAGATGATTTCTTGATCTTGATTTCTTGTAGTGATCCTGTTCTTCATGACGATTAGATTCAATCAATTCTTTATCATCAAGATAGGCTAGAAAAATGTGATTTTGACCTTGGGTTGGACTAGGCATCATATTTGGGTTGTATTAGAGTTGGATTAGGTATCATATTTTCTTAAAATAATTTCAGATGGATTCTAATCCGACCTGGAAGTCCCTATACTACTCCCAAAGGTTTGGAAGCTTTGTCAACTTTTAACATATATTCCTTATTTTGTTGCATTGGTTACATTGTGATTCCCTTTAACTGGGATTCTAAAGTCCAACAGGCCTTTCTTTAACTTAGATGGGTCTAGGCCAGATTCTAAAATGAAAAATGTTTTACTTAGACATATAATACTGCCATTCCACAGTTTTAGACAATCCAAAATCCCAATATGTTTCAAAACCTTGATTGGCAATAAGTTGATTTAAAATATTAATATCCTATTAGCCCAAAATGTAAAAAAACCAAATGTTTTACATGCTATTTTCAAATTGAAATTAGGTCAAGGGATAAATTTATCATATAAATAAGGATTAAAATTTCATGTCCTTTTTAAATTTTTCAAATATATCTTGCAGCCTTTAATTCTAGAAATTATGTCTAAAATAACAACTATGTCCCTGCCATGATAACAGAGAGATCTCATAATAATTGTATGCATAATAGGGTTTGGAGTCGATTATTTAGATTCATATACTGTAGAAATAAAGTCTACATGCAGGAAAGTCAGGAAAGATTTAAAATCCTATGAATGTATGGAAATTATTCCCATTGATTTTAATAATTTAAAAAACGCCTTAAAGGCATTAGCATAGGAATCCTTCCAAGGGTGGATTTCTTTTACCTTCCGTACCTGTTAGGGTCGCGTCGGAAGTGCGCACCCCCTGACATCCGGGTAAAAATAATCTGCGCATGCTCAGAGAGTTGTTTTTTGGGTGATTTCAAGCCAGAGGACTGATTTCCAGCCGGAGGACCGGTTTGGGGGTGTGGCCAGCTACCGCTGCTGCCGGTTTGGCGAGCTGGGGCAAATGTCCGCCACAAATTTTGGCAAACTGGTCTGAACTGGCAGCAGCCCATCACTAAATCCCTCCCATAAATTGTCTGTCGGTCTGTCCTTCATCTATGTATACACAAACTTCAAGTAATATTCCTTTTCAAAAATTTTGATTTCCTATACATGTTAATAATCATATATTTATAGCAATATTAATCTGATGTAAATAATTTAAAATATTTACATTTAAAAATGAAGATATTATTCTTGGAATTATTTTTCCAAGCCAAAAGAATTCCAACATCAAGTCTTACATTTTACAAATATCCAGAGAAACATTAGAGCCTATAAGAAGCATATGAAATTTACCAGAGTTAGTTGGATAAGCTGACACTTTATTAATCTTTTGTATTGATAATACAATACAGATTTTTGTTTAAATATTCATAATTTATCAAAAAGATAACCTATATTAATTTCAATTTGTGCTCAACTTCCAACTGCTTATATGACATGAAAGCAATTAACAAGGCCAATATTTCTAATACTAAATATAAGAGATATAAGAGATTTGTTCTCAAGCCATAGAAAACGGACCTATCTACTGGCTGTGCTTTCTTGAATTTCATTTGTATGTTTGTTGACATATATATTGACATTATCTTTTATTTTAGTATTTACTGTTAGCACAATTTCTATTTTTACTTTTAAAACAAGTTTCTCTAAGATTTCTATATCACCTATATTTCTATAAATTGTACTATGCCAAATACAATTTAAGCTTTATTTCCACCAATTAAAAACAGTACGTACTTAGTGATTGCCATTGAATTTCTGGGATTCTAGCTGAGAATGTAACTCCTTCCAAGTCCCCAATGGTTTCTATAACACTTCAACAGCTTATCAGTGGTGTTTTATCAACTTTGATGAAGCTGTAAAAATACAGTTATTTTAATTCATAAATTAAACCAAGCCACCTAAATTCTGTTCTTTATTACAGGTAGTCCTTGACTTATAAATACAATTGAGTCCAAAATGTCTGCTACTAAGCAAGACAAATGTGAAGTGAATTTTGTCCCATTTTATGACCTATCTTGCCGCAGTGAATCACTGCAGTTGTTAAATTACTAATACGATTGTTAAGTGTATCTGGCTTCCCCATTGACTTTGCTTGTTAGAAGGTCACAAAAGGATCACATGATCCTGGGACAATGCAGCCATCATAAATATATGCCAGTTGCCAAGTGTCCAAATTTTGATCACATGACCATGCTGTGATGGTCATAAATGTGAAAAATAGTCATAAGTCACTTTTTTCAGTGCTGTCATAACTTCACATGGTCACTTAACAAATGGTTGTAAGTCAAGGACTACCTGTATGTATATGAGACGAATTTATTCTACCTTCATATACCTTCCTTGGATATAAGAAATACAAATTGGTGACTTCATGACATAGCTAGAATGTATTGAAGTTAAACCTGTTGGATGAAAAGTCCTCAATAAAACCATCATAATATTGGTCTTTTTCAATTTGATTATCAATTTGAGGTCATCACTACTCTAATGATTGAAAATTTACTTACTAAAAATAGGTTGTACAAACTGTTATCATGCAAATACACTGGTGCAGCTGGCTGCCCAGCTAAGGGGAAGAGGATCCTTCAACTGCCTTTTTTCATTTGCTGATATTGTGCCAAAATTGGAGGCACCATCCAGTATGGGAACCTGGGCAAAAGAAGTTTGTCCACTTCCAGAGTGACCTCTGCATATGATCTGAGTTGCCTAATATACCTGATTTGCCCCTTCTTAAGCAGGGCATGTATGACAGAAAGCGTAAGATGGCAGCATATGCGTGCTTAATAATTCTTTACAAAATGGCTTGAAAAATTGCACCAACGAATACATGCATGGTTTTGTAATTACAGGAGAAACAGAAAAAAAATTGAAAGGTCTTGTTGACCTTATAAAACAGAAGCATTTCCTGGCAGTTGCAGAAAAATAGTTATTTCTTCATTTATTTATTTAGAACATTTATTTGGCCATCCAACTCAAACTATGCTGCATTGGACAGTGTACAAAATCATTAAACAAAAATGCAAAAGAAGAATGACATGCACTACTAAAGCAAACTGAAACAATTAAATGACAATGCAGACTAAAAGATATTACAGCTATTTTATAATTGTCCAGGGAAAATGATATTTACACCACTGTTCTAAAGGCCTGCAAGTCATGGCCAAAGTTTGCAAAGAGCTCCTGAGCAGGAACAGTGCCGGCTTTGCTCTGTGAAAAAGAGAAGAAAGGCTGTTTTAAGCTCCCCTCCCCCTTTCACAGTACAAAGCCAGCCGTATATGGCCCAGGAGCACAATGAGAAAAAGGTGTTTGGACACACTCCGGCTCAGACAAGGGCTGCTTTTGCCTGCCCCTCCCTTCTTTTTTTACGGTGCATAGCCACCCTATCTGACCCCCAGGTATGGCAAAAAGGGATGTTTTGGCATACCTTGATTCAGAGAGCGGCAACTTTGCACTTTTCCTCCTTTTTTACAGTGCAAATCAATTACCAAGGCCCTAGGAGCAAAGTGTAAAGTGATGTTTTGGTGCACGACATCCTCTTTAAGCTGCATGCTTCCCCCCCCCTTTTTTTGCTGATACCTTACCTTGTCAGCAGCAGGAGCAAGAGGATGGTGGCAAATGTCACCTTGGGGCAGTGGTGAGTCTCTGAGTGGCAAGGGGGACTACGACTGGGCTCAGTGGTTACAACTTCCAATGTATGGCAAAGAGTCCCAGAGCTGCATGGTTTTGGGGCTGCACCCATAAGGCAGGGTTCTGGGAGGCCAAAAGGCCCAAGATGGGGAGAGATAGGTGGATGGGGCGATTTGGATGCAGTCCCTTACCTTACTGAGACTTGAGTCTGGGAGAAAACAAGCCCAGGATGGCTTCGATTAGGGTGGGCTCTTGGCTAGCAACTAGTAAAATTTGCTTAACAATGGCAACAGGGATTGTGGTATTGCTGTCACTAAGCAATGTGCAAATGCTCTGTCTTACACATTGGCAAAAAGAATCAGAACACAAAATACAAACTGGGTGAATACAACCTTGTAGATGACCCTAACTCTGTCAAGGACTTTGGAGTACTCGTATCTAATTATCTAAGTGCCAAAGCCCACTGTAACAACATCGCCAAAAAGGCATTAAGAGTTGTAAACCTAATCTTGGTCTGAAACCTACCTGGGAGGGTGTCAAGGTGATTTATAATTATTGTTGTTATTTTAAAATTTGCATGCTGCCCATTTCCAATGACTCCAGGATCCTTTGGAACTTATACCCAACTATCTTCTCAATAACCAAGAAGGTAAATTTGATGTCTGGATGAAAACTGTCCGGTTTTGTATGGCATCAAGCAATGCCTCTTTCAGAGCTGGTGAGACTATCCCCTCTCTCAAGGAAGCATTCACCAGAGCCTGGATACCCAAACATACACCTTCCCTGAAGGCTTTGACATCTCCAGAAGGGTATGCATTTAAAACACGTGACTGAACCCCAAGCTTGGACCATCATAGCTTCGGCAATGGGCTTCCATGTTTGTTCTCAGAGTATGTGACGTTAAATTTGTTGTGTCCACCTGATTGCTCAATTGCATGAACCGCCACTGGTTGGCTAACTAGCGGCGGGAGTTATGAACCAATGCCAGTTGTCGGCAGGCGAGCCCAGGAATCCCTTAAAAGCGGGTTTCCCGCAGCCTGCAGGCAGTCCAGATTACTATGAGCTAAGATCAATAAACGAGAGCTGACTGTTCACTGCGACTCGAGTCTTTCCTACGCTGCGCGATCTAACAAAATTGCTATTGCTTCTCTCCCACAACATTATACCATCATGTATGGCACTTGATTGTGTTATAGTGGATGTTGCTGCATAGTATTTATTAATAGCAATATTAGTAAACAGCAATAATTGTAGGTTAAAAATAGCAAAGCACAAACTGAAAAATGAAAGATGTTCTAGTGTAAAATCTAACTTAGTCACACCTCTGTTATAGAAGGTAAATCACCATTTTATTACTCACTCTCACTTGCTACAAGGAGATTCTTTTCTCCCAGGCCATCTATGATAGTTTAAAGTCAGTGGTGAAATCCAATTTTTTTTACTATTGGTCTTGGTGGGTGTGGCAAGGGGAAGGATACTGCAAAATCTCTATTCCCACCCCATTCTGGGGCCAGCCAGAGGAGATATTCTCTGAACTACTCAAAACTTCTGCTATTGGTTCTCCGAACTAATCAAAATTTCCACTACCGGTTCTCCAGAACCTGTCAGAACCTGCTGTATTTCACCCCTGTTTAAAATGAATAATCTAAACTCTAAAGCACATTATTGGCATAGCATAAATAATATATTTTGTGGGCTGTTCTGTGGAGGCAAAGTTGTGATTTTATATTTTAGTTCACCTAATGTTTTTATGCATTTATTATTGTTAAGACTCTAAATTTATTTCTATCTCCTACATCTGAGAGGTCAACCACAATAGATTTAATTGTGACAATCTCCTTCTATATATTCAAAACCAGTTCCCTTAAGCAAACATTCTCCCAAAATCATCTATGGCTTTGATTTAGAAACTGCATGTTTTCACTACTGTAACCTCTTCAAGAATGCACATAATTAATATCTTTACAGCTTCCCCTGTTTGAGGTGGGATGAGGGTCAGACTTTAAAATAGTAATAAATGGCCATTTATGTTTTTGATAAGCTGGGCCCCAAGAATACAGAATGTTGCTGTTCTGAACACAGGGACAAAAATCCTTGGGCAACTCGTATCTACATTCTCATTTAGCTATAAACTAATTCTCTGACAATGCTCATACTCCTCTCAAGCTAGTAAGTTGCAGGAATCACTTGGCTCCTGGTCAGCAAGAGCTAAGAGTGCAGAGAATGGTCAGTGCAGTTCTTTGTGCAAAGAACTAACCATTCTCTGCACTCTTGGCTCTAGCTGACCCGGAGCCAAGTGATTCCTGCAACTTACTAGCTTAATAAACTGGTTTGAACCTCTCCAATTATTTTGACTATTCCTTAACTGGCTGTCAAACCCCCGGCCCGTGGACCAGATGCATCATGTGCTGGCCATGCCCCATACCCAGTTTAGTAAAGGGGAAAAAAGTCCTGATATGTCCCATGACGCCACCATGACAACATGACACCCCTGCCTTAAGGTGAGTTTTTGACACCACAGTTCATATTAGTAGGAATGTCTCTAAAAATTGACTGATAACTTATTAGAAGAGATGAGACAACTGTTTCCTTGTAAATTCACTCTACATATTTATAATACTAACTTTAAAAGTAAATAATAACAAAATATGTAGCTCTTCCATTAACATACTATCTGACTTATTGAAGATACACCACAGATATGGCTGAATCACATACAATCCAATAGCAATTCAGAATAAATGTGACCCATAGACATTAGAGCAGAGATGTCAAAGTCAAGGCCCGGGTGGGCGGGGGACGGATCTGTCCCATGGGGTGCTTAGATCTGGCCCACGGGGCTGACCTGCAAACAGTGTATGGTCAGCCTGCGCAGCCCTCCCAAGCTCCGTTTTCACTGACAGGAGGGTTGCAGGAGGACATCACAGCCAAAAATGGAGCTCGGAAGCCTGTTTTCACTGACAGAGCTCTCAGGCCTACACAGCAGGTTTCAGCAGGTTCTGACCAGTTCTAGAAAAGTGGTAGTGGAAATTTTGAGTAGTTCAGAGAACGGGTAAATAGCACTTCTGACTGGCTCTGCCCCCATCTATTCTCTGCTCCCGAGTCCCAACTGATGGGGAGCAAATGGAGATTTTGCAGTAACCTTACCCTGGAGTGGGGAGGGAGTGGAGATTTTACAGTATCCTTCCCCCGTCATGCCCACCAAGCCACGCCCACCAAGCCACACCCACAGAACCAGTAGTAAAAATTTTTGAAACCCACTACTGTTCTTGAGCCTTCAAATGTCCTCCCCCACCCTGCTCAACTTGAGCTGCTGTGAC
>JANHFT010008736.1:15388-27239 GCA_032467955.1 Pseudoxenodon macrops
TTTCATTTTGTTAGATAGGGCCCAGTGTTCAAGTCTGTCAAGATCCATCTGGATCTTGAGCCTATCTTCTAGGGTGTTAGCTATTCCTGCCAGCTTATCATCTGCAAATTTGGTAAATTCCCCTTCTATTCCCTCATCTAAGTCATTTATGAAGATATTGAAATGTACTGGTCCTAAGATGGAACCTTGTAGTACCCCACTGCTTACTTCTTTCCATGGAGACTTACACCCATTAGGAACTATTTGTTGAGTACGTTTTGTCAGCCAGTTGCGAATCCATCTGGTGGTGAAGCTGTCTATACCACTTTTTTCTAGCTTATGAATAAGTAGATTGTGGTCTACTTTGTCAAATGCCTTGCTGAAGTCTAAGTATATAAGTCACAATATTTCGCTGGTCTACTAATTTAGTCACTGTGTTGAACAATGAAATAAGATTGGTTTGGCATATCTGTTTTTAACAAACCCATGTGGCTGCTGGGTATTACTTTACTCTTTTCTAGGTGTTGGCAGATCTGTTTTTTTTAAATTATCTTTTCCAGTATCTCCCCAAGTATTGATCTTAGGCTGATTGGTCTGTAGTTTCCTGGGTCTGTTTTTTTCCCTTTTGAAGATGGGAACCACATCAGCTCTTTTCCAGTCCTCTGGTAGTTCTCTGATGTTCCAGGATTTCTGAAAGATGTGGTGCAGTGGTTCTGAGATGACATCTGCCAGCTCCTTTAGAACTCTGGGATGTAATTCATCAGGTCCTGGTGATTTGTATTCAACAAGATCAGACAAGTGTTCTCTTACTGTTTTTTGCTTATTTTAACTTTTATTTTCAATCTGTTTTTAACAGTTATGTTTCTGGTAGGTTGGACTATAGTTTCTTTTTGTGTGAAGACTGATGCAAAGAATGAGTTAAGAAGCTCTGCTTTCTCTCTGTTGCCTGTTACTTCCTTGCCATCTTCTTTCTTTAGTGAACCAACTGTTTCCTTGATTTTTTTCCTTGTTATTTCATTATCTTTGACTTTTATTGCAAGTCTTTGTTTCTTCTGAGCTTTCCTGACTTTGTCTTTGCAGATTTTGGCTATCTGCCGATATCCTGCCATAGTTATGTGTCCCTCTTTCCATTTTTTGTACTTGTACTTTTTGTTTTTCAATTTATCAGAGAATCTTTGTGCAGCCATGCTGGTTTCTTCTTGGATTTCTTTTCACATCTTTGGCAGATAGCATTCTTGAACTTACACACCCTTTGTTGGTGATTGCCACCACAACCAACACAGGCTGGTTGCCTCTTTCCTGTGGCCACATTCCTCCCTTAAAGGATTTGAGGGGATGAACATCCTTATCCTCATCTGCTGATTCACTGTGACTAATATCTTTGTGGTGCACAATAACTGGTTTCCGCGATGCTAGTGGACTGTTTGATTTTTGAATCTCAGCCATTGACTGGACATTTTGGCTGCTTGTGCCTCGTCGAGCACCATCTGCAGGGTGAGGTGTGTTTTTGCAAGGAGGCACTGCTTGGCATCCCTCACACCGCAGACCACTCTGTCCAAGAGAGAATAGAATAGAATTTTTTATTGGCCAAATGTGATTGGATACTCAAGGAATTTGTCTTTGGTGCATATGCTGTCAGTGTACATAAAAAGACAAGATAAATTCATCAAGAATCATAAGGTACAACGAATAATGATAGTCATAGGGTACAAATAAGCAAAAGGAAACAATATTGATAAGAAGTCATGGGATACAAGCAACAAGTTATAGTCCTGCAGTCATAAGTGGGAGGAGATGGTGATAGGAATGATGAGAAGATTAATAGTAATAGTAGTGCAGTCTTAGTAAGTAGTTTGACAGTGGTGAGGGAATTATTTGTTTAACAGAGTGATGGCGTTCGGGGAAAAAACTGTTCTTGTGTCTAGTTGTCTTGGTGTACAGTGCTCTATAGCATCCTTTTGAAGGTAGGAGTTGAAACAATTTATGTCCAGGATGCTAGGGGTCAGTAAATATTTTCATGGCCCTCTTTTTGACTCGTGCAGTGTACAGGTCTTCAATGGAAGGCAAGTAGTAGTAAAATCTAATACAGACTAAACTTAAAAAGAATAGAAGGAAGGAGTAAAATGAAAGAAAAAAGAGAAGAAAGAAAAAAGTATAATAAATAAAAAGTAATATATAAAGAAGTGGCTTCCACCCTTGATCACAGAAGCATAAATTTAGTGATTCTTCACCTCCTCTAAGGTTACATACATTTATGTCTTCATCTCATCTTTTTCAAATTTTTGTTTCCATTTTTCCCTCTCATCTTACATAGTTCTTTAATCTCTTTTGTAAATAAAGTAGGGGAAAAAATTATCCAGATTACTTTCTTGGTTTGTCATTTGTGTTTGCCTTTGAAATTTTAAAACCTCAGCCAATTTCTTTTGCAGATCCAATCCTTTCCTAAGTCATTCTCCTGGCCTGTCATTTACAAATCCACTTTTAATACTATATCTTGTCAAATAATTTGTTAAACCTAAAAGATGTAATTTCTTCAATTACGGTACATCTTTTGGATACAGTCCATCCTAACACCAATTAAATTGACTTGCTAATGTAAATCATAATTTGGTAAAGGTGGAGGGCCACCTAAATTGTCACTCACACTTAAACAGATTATGAGTGTGACCTCAGTAGTCAGTGCTTCTCAGTTCAGCTAAAGTTACACATATCGGAATTAGAAAATAAAAAGCATCAAATACTGCATCATTTTCACATGATCATGTAACTGAGACCCTAGCCCTTTCCTTGAATGTTCATAATACACATAAGAAGCTTTCAGAAGAGAGATGAGGGAATTGCAAAAAAAAAAATCAGAATCAGACGCCTCCTTAGTTATTTGAGGATTATGGTGAGCTGGAATAAGAACTCAGGTTGAATCGATTATGTAATAAATTATTTATCTACTTATGCTTAACATATAATATTTGTGTGTGTGTGTGTGAGAGAGAGAAATATACATATGCCTCTTTATACTCATAGATATTCATTGCCTTATTCCTCATGTAATATCTGTAAAAATGAAATGTTTATTATTGTGGCAATCTGTGCTTTGTAATAATGAATTGATTGCAGAATTCACACCTTGAGAGGGCTTGAGGAAATATGCTACAGTAACTCTTTATCCTTTCTAGTTATAAACACAGTGCCAGTCGGTTAAGAATAACAATCATAGCCTTGTCTCAACTCATATATTAAAGCTGTTACATTGCATTTCAAGGAATGTGTGTGTGATTACATTATGAAAGATGGTTGTATCTTCCTTCTTGGTTGTCCTGTTTCCTTATCAGTTATAAAGCCGTGTTTCCTTCATTTGGGATCTTATGCTTTTATATACACATATGTGAACTGTGTTTCATCAATACATCTTATAAGATTTCTCTTGGCCTATGTCTCTTACTCCTCCATTGAGGTACAAGAAACCAGTAATTCACCCCAGTGTGGCTAGCTTTGCAATTAATTTACTATTTGTTAATTAATTGCAACAAAAAAATTCAGAATCAGCCAGTTGTTGGTGTTTTCCACCACAGGATTAATCTTACTCAATGATTAGACAACCACCAGTAGTGAATTTTTCCCCAATTTAAATGTAGATAACTTTTACAGTTTTTTGAATCTTATCAACAATCCTGTAAAATCTTGAATGCATTATATATGTTTAAATTCTGCTTTTTCTGTGAAGGTCGTCTTCAGTTACAGGCAGATCGTTACCAGCAGCATATTAGAACCCGAGATTCATTAATTCAGTCTTTGGCAGCTCAGTTGGAATTGGAAGGATTTGAAAGAGCACCTTTAAATGAAAGACAAATCAATAGTTTTCAGAGGCTGATAAAAGAGAGACAGGACAAAGATATGGAAACTGCTAATAATTTAATGGTAAATATTTGCGTTTGTACATTTTTAAGGGCTCAATTGGCCTAAGATAGGAAAATAATCTCTGTATTCTAAATTGTAGTGACGTTGGGATGTAAATGAAAGCATATTTCTTTAAAGTACACTGAAATAGTATATTATAAGGAAATTCACATCAGTGATTGATAGTGTATGTTCTTTTCTTTTTGGTTATAACTGGAGAAAAGTGAGCTTGATGGGAAGAAGCATTATATTTGGCAAAGATTAGGAAAAATAGCGAATAATAACAAAACCTTGTTTTTTTCTTTTTCTATTTTTTTTTGCGTCACCCCATTATATTTCTGGTATAGTAAAATATCCCAGGAACTACTTTTGAATAAATGGGATAAGAAGAAATGTATTATGTACATATTAGAGACAACTTCATGAATATGAAGTTTTATGCATGAATATGTCACTGGTTAAATAAAAAAAATCATTTTTATGATACGTTAGTCTGCTAGTGCAGCAAATTAGGTTAGATGGTGGTAACCTGGCCTTAATTTGTGACATGCCATGTTTCAAAAGCAAAGAGCTCCTTTCAGAGAAAAGGCACATATGAGAGGGATTCTAGCTCAGTCCTTATCAGTGGTTTTTATTGACTTTTAAATGTAAAACATTATTTTAAACAGTAAATTTACATACATTAAATTAGATTAATAAATAAATAATAGTTTAACTGGAGCCATATGTGTATAAAATAAATTATCACAAAGTTAGTTAGGTTCAGTATAATAAAATATTTCATTGAAAAGCATTAATTGTGGAACACTTAATAATTTTAGTTGGTTTGGATTAGTTTTTTTTAATTTAGCCCTAAATAATTGTGTAAAGAGCCAGTAGTGACAGTTCTTCACAGAACATGGGAAATAGGAATTATATGAGCATTTGTACATACTACATATTTACAAAAAATATTGCCAAATTAAGCATTCATTCATTAATTTGATGTCATCCTAGCCCATTTAATTGTAGAGGAATCCACTTGCATGGGACTAATTTTGTAATTAAGTTTTAGTATACAGGTAGTCCTTGACTTACAACAGTTCATTTACTGACTATTCAAAGTTACAACATTACTGAAAAAGTGACTTATGACCAGCGGTGGATTTCACATTTTGTTACCACCGGTTCACCCCCCGTGTGCATGCTTGCTTCACATATGCGCCTTTTGCACATGCACTTTGTGGTTTGTCCCGCTCACCCACGCCTTCTGCGCTTGCGCCCGGACTTCCATGCCTCCACCTTAAACAGGACGACAGAGCTGGAGCAGGTGGGCAGGCCCACCCGTTATCTCTGCTACCAGTTTGCCTGAACTGGCTGAATACCACGTTTGCTTTTGGCCATTTTTCATACTTGCAACATCCCCATGGTCATGTGATCAAAATTCAGACACTTTGCAATTGACTCATGTTTATGACCTTTGCAGTATCCTGGGGTCATGTGATCACTTTTTGCGACTTTCTGACAAACAAAGTCAATTGAGAAACCAGATTCACTTAATAACTATGCTACTAACTGTAGTGATTCACTTAATAGCTGTGGCAAGAAAAATTGTAAAATGGGGCAAAACTCCTTTAACAAATGTCTCACTTAGCAACATAAATTTTGGGGTCAATTGTGGTCGTAAGTTAAGGACTACATATAGAACCTTTGTTTAAATAAACTCTGATTTTGAATTTTTTTTTTCCAGAAAGAATTTGACAAGAAGGAAACAATGAAGCAGAAACAAATTGATGAAATAAGGGATCAAAAAACTGGACTTGAAAGAACTATTATTCTAAAGTCAGATATTCAAAATAAGAAACAACTTGAAGTAAAGAATCTAAAACAGGAATTACATCAGTTGGAAGGATCCTCCAATCGACTCCTAGAACTGGACCAAGAACTTACAAAAGCAGTAAGCCTTGGTTAAGAAACTATATATGCAATAAAACTAAAGGATAATCACAGCTGTTCATATCCATAGTTTGTTCTAAACACTCTCTAAATACATATTGTAAAACTAGTTCTCCTTTGTTTATTCTTTCCAAGTAGGAAGGTATTGAATTCACAGCTCCCCTCTACAGCCCAATTTAAAGCAGGCCACACATTCCCCTTTGATGATGAAATGTGAAGAAGCTGCCACCAAAATATCTTCTAATTTATCACCTTGATAAATGTCAGATATCAGAACAGAACATAAAAGTCTATTTTGGTATAGCCAGAAGTCTGAGCATATCGCCTTTTTTCACCTGCATATGTGGAAGAAACCCATCAGTTTGAGAAGGGCATGCTTAATGTAGCCCTATTTCTGTACTCAAATGCTTTTTTCCATAGGAGAGTGGTATTGTGGTAATGACTAAGAGATGTTTTCTTCCACAGCTACAAAGAATGTCCTGTATCTATCGCTAGGATTAGTATTAATTCAGTGAATACAGTTTTATGCATACCTAAATGGAGGTATAATCTGCTTTCTTTTGTTTCCTTTTAGAAACATGAATTAGCTGAAGCTGAGAAAAATTGCAATGTTGAAACCCTAGAAATGGAAATTAAGGAACTGCAAAGAGAAAAGACAAATTTGGACAGTACTCTTCGGAAACTGGATAAAGAGATGGAGCAACTGAACTTGAATACTACAATTATAACCCAAATGGATATGTTGAAAAAAGATAAAGTAGTGTATTTTATCAGACATTCTATATATGCTTGAAATATTTAACACATGATGTCACGTTTGCATGAAAGCAATAGCTAGTTCCAATATAATGCTCGATCCATCATTTGGCGTACTCAGATTTAACATAATTTCCCTTATCCATGAAGTATCAAACAATCTTTATTTAATAGTATTGACAAACAAATATTGAAAATTTATAAAACTTTTTAAATGTAGTTTATTATTAAGTCTAAGCTAGTTCAATATTTACAGAACAAGAAATTCTTTCTTGCTTATAAGTGATCAAATTGTTGCTTCTTTTTTTAAGGCTGACAAAGAAGACCAAATCAGAAAAATTAAATTTAGACACAATGAAGAATTAATCTGCTTGTTGGGATTTTTCCCAAACAAAAATCAGCTTGAAGATTGGCTTCACTCAAGAGTTAAAGAAATTAATCAAACAAGGGACAAGCTTGCCAAGCTGAAGTAAGTATTAATTTTATTTGATGCTGCAGCGAAGTGTAGGGATTAACATTAATTATATTTGTCTTTCACTTTTTGATCATTAGTGCAAAATACAGTCTAAATCAGGGGTGTCAAACTTGCGTTGTCATGGCAGCGTCACGTGACATATTAACTTTTCCCCTTTTGCTAATCCAGGCATGGGTGTGGTCAGCATGTGATGCATCCAGCCTGTAGACCGCGAGTTTGACAGCCCTGGTCTAAATAAACATTTAGTAATGTACCTTGAATTACATTATAAATTAAGAGTTGTGTATAATGGATTGCCTTAAAAGTGAGATTATTTTCAATATTTTTGTCAGTTCTTTTCAAACAAGGACCTAAGGCCGCAAACAGTATTCTCCCAGCCCCCAAATTATCTGAATACAGATAATCCTTGACTTGCAGCTATAATGGAGCCTGCCCACACTTACAACTGCAGGGGTGCTTCACCTCCCACCTCATTTATCTCCCCCATATCTACGTCCTTTTGGCTGCTCCGTACAGCAGCACTTCTTAGCAGGGGTGGGGCTAGGGTTGAAGTAGACCTTTGGCAGGCTCAGTCAGCTGCGCTGCCCTCAGGTATCTTCCTCAGTCCCAGCACTGCCGCTTCTGCTGAGTCATGTTGCCTCAAGCCTCACAGCATGGCCAGCCACCACAGCACAAAGCCCCAGTTACCCCCCACCGCCCTGTGCTCCACAGGCCCTGCTGTCTCTAGGGATCTTCACCATCTTTCTCTCACTGCTGACAATCCCTATGAGAGGCAGCTGCTGGCAGTGCTCGACCTTCCTCCAAAGGCCACTCTCTTTGTTGTCCAAATCAGGCATGCTGTTATCTGAATAGCTTGCCTGTTCTTGAGAGACCTGGGGAAGATGGAGAAGAAGAATCTGTGCTAGTGGGGTTTCCTGGAATGGCTAGGACTTCCTGAAGCAGCTGTTTTGCACTGTACTGCAGCTCTGGAGTTTCTTGCAGAGGCAAAGTTCCTAAGTGACCCCAGCATGTGGTTGTTTAAATCATAATAAAAGTTTGATGGAGGAAGTAGACGAGACAGATTTAGGGTAGAGGGAGGTAGAGAATCAGACTTGGAAGTGTGGCTGTATGGAGATCTGTAAAATGTGGCAAACCATATGATTCACTGTTTGGGTTACTGAGTGATATAGGACAGAGTAGGATTGTGTCCACTGGGTTTATCAAGTAAAATTTTACAAGTACATATATGATTGGGAGGGTTATTCTTTGTGGCATAGTTAAAAATGTGTGCTTATGCTATTTGAGCTACCTAAAATTTGAATCATTTCTTCCGAGTATTATTCTCTTTTAAACAAAGCCATCTATTCCTTTCAGATTATAAACTCATTTGAAGATGAAAGTGTAAAAAGCTTTTTTTTAAAAAAATATTAAAGTATGATTCTTTTCATTAGTGTTTTGATAATAACCATATTGGGCTAATTACAATTGCGGTTAAATTCCAAGAACTCGATTTACAAACTAACTGTATTTCTTGATTCATACAAAATGGAAAATTATGGGCGAGGCATCCAGGAAATTAAGGAAGTTACTGATATGCTGACATAGAGAAACAAATACACGGCCATAATACAGTCTTAGAGATGGTGGATTCTAATATTGTCAGAACTAAGCCGTGCATACATGCCACAGCAATCTATGTAACCAAGAGGTAGATAGAGTTGCTTTGAATTGATGAACATCATCTGGTAGTCGGATGCCCACCTAGTGAACATTTTATTTAAAGCTTCCTTTTGAAAAGAGCCAGAAAATCAAATCGCTTCAACCTTTAAAAAACAAAACCTCAGTTCTGATTATAATACTTATGTTTCAGCAAAGAACTTGTTTCAGCAGAACAAAACAAAAGTCATATTACCACCGAACTAAGGAAAAAGGAGCAACAGCTGTCCACATATGAAGAAAAGCTTTTTGATGTCTGTGGAAGTCAAGACTTTGAAAGTGATCTTAATAAACTGCAGCATGATATTGATAAAACATCCAAGCAGCGAGGCAAGTCTATATAACTCCTTCCCATTCCTATAGGCTACCCCAAAAAAAGCATTTTTTTTCTTATATATTTGTTTATACCTAGTAACTTGTACGCTTTAAAACAATAACAGGAACTGCATTCATAGTAGAGATGGATGTCAGAATAGAAAAATGGGCAAAAGCATGATGTTTTCCTCCTTAGTTTAGGAGGTTTATACTGAACAGTAACCCTGAAGATGAGTAAAGATGCAACAATGTGTTCAAGTCATCCAACAGTCTTGTTAAAATTAAGGTGCTGAAATTTCAACAGAAATTTAACATGGCGAGTCCAGTATTATTTTAAGAGGAACCGCTGCATTAATTATTGCCCGATATTTTAAATATATTTACTGTAATGTAATGTAAATTAGTAATAACTAATTTTTGTCAGGTAGACAGGCACTTAAGTTGCCATTCTTTAAACGTAAGCTCTTATAAAAGGGGGGAGGGGATTTAACTTTTTCAATTTTAACTGTAAAATTGAGCTTAAATCTTCTGCGTTTATGAGAAATAAGGAGAAATTGATGTGAGTACCAGTAGAAAGCTAGTTATTATTAACTTTAGTTACTTTCCTACCATCTTTGTGGGAAGTCAAGAGACGTTGCAAGGAGGTGCTTAATAGCCTGTAATCCTCAAAGTGCCTGGATTGCCATCGCAAAGTAATACGGTCATTTGGCGTTGCATTTTACAACTACATTTGTTAATGATGGACATTTTGATTCCAGTTACCGTGTTAACCAAAGGCTACCTGAAATGTTCAATTGGAAAAGAATTGCAACTCCTGATGTAAATCTTGGATTTAAGAAATATTCTGGCTTTCAGCCTTTGTTTTTACTGGTTTAACTTTGCTGTTCATCTTTGCTTTGATAAGAAATTGCTTTGAAGGGTTCTTTTTTTTTTTTTTTTTGTAAGTAGGTGCAAATTCTTGACTTCAATCATCCATTAATAAGTGTGGTTATCACTTTATCAAAGTGAATGTGAGAAATGATACTTCATAAAACTCAAATCTTCCCACTCTCTTACAAAAGCATTTGTTTTTCAATACAGCTATGCTTGCAGGAGCCACAGCAGTTTATTCGCAGTTCATCACACAACTAACTGACGAAAGCCAGTCGTGTTGCCCGGTGTGTCAGAGGGTCTTTCAAACAGAGGCAGAACTGCAAGATGTCATAAATGATCTTCAAGCCAAACTGCGCCTTGCTCCAGACAAACTGAAGACTACGGAATCCGAACTTAAGAAAAGGGAGAAGAAACGTGATGATATGATTTCTCTGAAACCTATCAGGTGAGGCAGGAATCACAACGTTCTATGCCCGTGATGACGAATCTATGGCATGCGTGCCACAGGTGGCACGCCAAGCCATATCTGAGGGCACACATGTGTGTAATGGCCAGCTAATTTTCGCCCCTCCAGAGGGTGGAGGGAGGCCGTTTTCAGCCTCCTGAAGCCAGGGGAGGGTGAAAAATGACCCAATGGACCAACCGGAGTGACGTCTGCGCGCATGCGCGGGGAGACAGCGCAGGAGTGGTTGTGCACACATGCACAGGGGGGAGGGCATTGCATTATGGGTATGGGCATGCATGCACGTGATACTCCCGTACTACCCCTGCTTTTGGCACACAATGGCAAAAAGGTTAGCCATCACTGTTTTGTGCTGTGAAAAGTGAATGAAGTTTTCAGGAAAGGCAGCATTTTCATATGTGCAAGTCGAAGGGATTTATTAGGCAGTAGCATTCTCTATCGCTTCCATAATAAAATAATACAGTGGCTTAGATAATGAGTTGTCCTTCTCAACAGCTTCGGAAGCCAGATTGTGAAGGATCCCCAAATATTTGAGGGGCAGAGTTGGCTCAGGAAGAAACAATGGACAGATTTAGGACAAGGGTGTCAAACTCTTGTCACGTGACATATCAGGATTTTCCCCTCTTCGCTAAAGTGGGGGGTGGGCGTGGCCAGCATGTGACACATTCGGCCCGTGGGCTGTGAGTTTGACACCCCTGGTTTAGGACATCACAATCAAAACAAATCAAAACAATCAAAACAAACGTAATTTTATTATTCAGATTAGAATCTCAAGTGTAGTTGTACTAAGCTGACTTTATGACTGTTAACAGAGAAGAAAATGGCATGCGTTTTTATTTTCTGTTTCTTACAAAGACAAACGGTTTCTGAACTCCATGAAAAGGATATACCTGAGTTGAGAAACAAGCTACAGGTCCTTAATAGAGAGATTCAAAGCCTTAAAGTTGATATAGAAGAACAGGAAACCCTCTTGAGTACTATCATAACAGAGGAAGAAAGTGCAAAAGCATGTCTTCAGGATATTACACTTATGGAAAGGGATCAGGTAAGGATGCTTCTTACCAGATTGTACACTTCCTTTATCACACTTTACGGGCAAAGTGACTAAGTCTGTTGGAAAAGAATATCTCTTCATTTAGCTTTTTTCCTCAAATGGTCACATAATAGGAAGAAATCCTTGAATTGAGGTTGCAGGGAACATCTGTTTAAATGTGTCATGCTGATCTGCAATAGATATTCTGGAACCTCAAATATATTAAAAGCCAGTCTTAAAATTAAGATGCAGAATTTACAGGTAATCTTCGAGTTACAATAGTTCACTTAGCGACCATTTAAGTTATGACATAACACACACACACACACCAGTACTTATGACACAGTCCCGAAGTTACGAATGTTGCAGTACCATGGCAGTCTTTCAAATGTACGAATGATGGCAGAGGCACTGCAACATTCACCCTGTCTCT
>JANHFT010008737.1:0-15288 GCA_032467955.1 Pseudoxenodon macrops
ATTAAATTGAAAAGAGAAACCTAAAGTAGAACTTCCAGGTTTAGATAATTTTTGGGTAGGAAAGAAAATATTGAGTTTTAGGGTTAGAGATGATTCTTGTTTTTCTCTTTTATTTTTCTCCTTAGGTTTCAAGGGATATTTATTTATCTCTTGGTAAGGATCCCTCGGGGATATTGATGCTAAGTGACAAACCAACTTTATACCTTTTGACTTTCAAACGAGCAAACGGCATTTTTGACTTCGCTAAGCCTCAATCTGTCTGCTTTTCCTTTGGAAAGAATTTCTGTGAAATACCCATTTATCAAGACTTCCTCTGTTTCCATACACCAGCTAAGCTACAGCTCCTTAGTTGTAGCAAACATAGCTGCATTGCTTAGGTGACGGAGATTGTTTTTAAAAGTTGACAAATAAATATCTCTGTAGTTATTCTACTGCTCCCTGTTATTTTGAGTGTAAGGGGGGGGGGAAACCAAACAGTGAGATATCAGGAGATGTGACCCCCCCAAAATCCTACATGTTCCATAGCATTTTACAATTGAGAGGATTATGCCACATGACAACCTTGTCAGGAAGCATGCAAAATTGTATGCACCCTTAACTTTTGTACTATACCTACTCTACATACGTTTCTTGATAGCAGTTTAAGCATTTCATAAACACAGTACATACAAACTGATTCCATAGCCAGTTTTCAAAGTGCCACTCTTTTCTTCTACTGATACATTGGAAAGCATCTTCTAGTAATGTTAATGCCTATTTTTCTTTAGTATTAATTTTACTCACAAGCGTATCCAATTTAAATATATCTGGCAGGTACTTGGATCTTTCTGCTTTTTGCAAATGAAGTCATTTTGTGTTTTATACTGAGCTGTGTTTTCCAATATATGGCTGTGAACATCTTTAAGTTTGCTCTTAAAGAACCAAAGACAAATCTTCAGGAAATTTCCTTTAAAAATGAAGTCTTTAGTATTAGGCTATGTTACCTAAAACAACAAGATTTCTTGCAATGTTGCCATTCTCTCCATTAATGTGATTCCTTTAATACTCTTATGTTCAATTTATTCAGCTATGTTTTAAATAAACACATGTATGGTATTAATACTTTGGTTCATTAATGTAATATAGCAATTTATATATTACTATCATTCTAGTTCTGGTTCATAGTTGTAAAACATTCTATTTAGTATTGGTTGTTTTCTTTTGCTACATTTTATTATTAAAAAAACAGCAGGTGCTTTGAGAGCAAGAATATTTTTCAGTAGGTTTGAACTATTTTTCTGTTCTTGAAGTTACCCTTAGTAAATAAGTGCTTGCCTTGTCTGTAGTCTGATATGATAAGTTTTTTTCAGATTGTTACTTTTCCTGAAAGAGGTGAAAAATTGATTCATTAATAAAAGGAACATTATGAATGGAGCTCCTTTGTCATTTCCTGTGGCCTCCTTATTTATAAAATATGTTCAGAATGTGAAACTGCAGTTTTTATCTAGACTAAAAAGACTGCTTGCTATAAAAGCTTTGAGGAAGCGGGATCTATGATGCGTATTTCAGTGGAAGTGTATATATGTTTGAAATAAACACCAAAGAATGCAGAATAATTAATCTCCAAATTATACCTCATTTAGGGAACTATCTCATTTAGTGACCATTAAAATAGTGATGAAAAAGTAACTTTGCAACCTATCCTTGCATTTATGGAACAACATTTGCAGGTGCATAAAGTGAAAGAAGTAAGATCATGAGCTTAGTTCAGTTTCACTTAGAAACCACTTCTCTTATAAAGTGCTGAAATAATTGGTCACAATTGTGGTCACTGAGTGAGGAGTGCCTGCATTTCTGTAAGATTGCATAGTGAATCTAAATAGTTGTCTGTGAATTACCAGGGTAAATTATACAATTAAAAATAGGTAATTGAAAATAGCTGATTGTGATATAGAGAATTAATAGTTTAACTCATCATACCAGGTATTCTTGGCTAAAAGATTTGTGCTGCGCCCTGAACTTAATCTTGAAAATTAGCATTTTACATAGTTATTAGCATTTTGTTTCAATTAAATTTAAAATATTAAATAGCTTATTGGAATATTTTTCTTTATAGGTAAAAACATCACAACCCAAGTTCCACTATGTCACCCAAACCTTTTGAAAGTCCTCCACCCTATCGCCCAGATGAATTGTAAGTATCTATTTCATTTACTATAGATAAGTAAAGTACACTATTAACATATTTTTAATATTTTCCATTGTTGATATAATTTCTTAATTATTTACAATGGCAAAGCTATTAAAATGTATGTATAGTGATTAGTGTATTATATTATGACTAAAGCTAAGATGCACCTGCTCATTTTGTTAAAAACTTGTATATATTTCCAAAATAGCTGAATATTTCACAGCAGGCACACAAATGGGAGCTTTGAATCTCATGAAATACAAATTTGAGCTGAAAGGGAGATAAAATGTACTTCCCCAGTGACAGAAATATCACAACAATTGGCCATAGCTTCATTTAACCAAGGTATTTATTTTAATGGAAGAAATACTAATTGCTGATCCAAACTGATGGCTCAGTTTAATGAATATGTTAATAAAATATATTTTCTGTGTCATTTTCTAATTTTCTTCTACATGTCTAAAAAGTACCATTTGTGGAAATGACTTCCATCTCACCACAGTTTAATGAGCACATGCACATAATTCCTTACTTCATTAAATCTGTTGGTCAGACATTAGCAGTTGAACACTACTTAGTGATAAACATTTTTGGGAAGCAGCAAGAAATCATATGGACTTTCTACATGCATATTGTATTTGATCATGGCAGATTATACATGTGAATATGTAGCATATATAAATATGTTTTGGAGCAGTATAAAGAAGTAAACTTGATGTTTAATGTTATTTGCTTTGATAAAATAGTATCTAATAGTTTCTTTAATCTTTGTAGCGTACCTTCACACCATTTACCAAGCAACAATACATTTGGTGGTGAATTCCATTCTCAATTTATGCACTCTCAACCAGCATATTCTTATTATCCAGAAGATGAAGTGCAACATTTATACAAATGGTCCTCCCCACCAGGAATAATCAAGATCATGTCAATTCTCATACTAGTCATGTCTATTGGGGTCTTTGCTTGCGTTGCTTCTACTCTGGCTTGGGATATGGACATGTATGGAGGAACTGGTTTCGGATATCCTGGCTATGGAGGTTATGGAACCAACTATGGTGGATACATTGGCAGCGGTAGTTTTGGAAATTATGGTGGCTATAATAGTGGATATGGCATTGGAGGAAATTATATTGATCCACGAGGAGCAAAAGGCTTTATACTTGCAATGGCAGCTTTTTGCTTTATTGCCGGATTGATGGCTTTTGTGGTTGGTGTTGCAAAGACTAAGATGGGCAGGACAAGGAAATATTATCTCTTTGTGATAATAGTAAGCTCTATATTGCTCTTCTTGATGTTCATTGCTGCAATTGTATATACACTAGCAGTCAACCCAACTGCACAATCTTCTGGATCAGCGATCTACAATCAGATCTATATGTTGTGCAGCCAATTTTACTCACCCGCCACTTCTGGGCTCTACGTGAATCAATACCTATATCACTACTGTGTGGTAGAACCTCAGGAGGTATGTAAATAAATTAATATCATCCCCAATGCAAAATATTAGTTGTATTTGAAGTAAAAATAGAATTAAAACTTAGTTTTATGCAGAAATGATTTCACTGGTTTCTCCAGGACACCGAATTTTAGCCACCCATTTTTGCAGCAGTATGATTTTTTTAAATTCTTACTATAGGGAACGAAAAAAAAAAAGGAAACGTCTTGGTTCTCAATTCTTATAAACATTCTGACACAATGCTCGCTAGATGTTTTGGGGGGAATCTTGGTGTTTTGTAAGCTTGGTTGATTTCTTGCAGACATTTCATGATCCAAACTAGATAGCATCATCAATGTTCCAACATTGTTGATGTTTTGGGCTACAACATCCATAATACCTGTCGTTAACTATGGGATTATTGAAATTCTAGTGCAGTTAATTAGGAGAATACCACCTCCATAGCTACCAAGTTTAGATAAAAATTAACCTACAAAATGATGAGGTGGAAACTAAAACTTACTTTATTCTATCATATAAGTGCAGGATTCTAACAGTGATTTGACTGCATTTGTATGCCATTATATGCTTGTATCTATACATTTTCAGTCCAACTCTATGTCCCCCAATTAAAATTATACATATATAAAATGTTTTGCTAAATATATTGGCTGCAGTTGTTTCTATTTGATTAGGCTAACATGATATTGCCAATGAAAATTCTGTAAATGGATAAGAATTATAGATATATTTAATGCATTTGTGCAAGCTTTATTCTTTGTAAGCAAACCAATATGAGTGGGGAATATGGGATTTATCTCATCATTAAAAGGATTTTTATAATTTTATTGAGAAAACTTAACTTTATTACATATTTTGATTAGTATATTCAAAATGTATGTATTTGACTGGAAAAATATACTGTAGATTAAACATGGAGAAGATTAGATTCTTTTTTTTCTAAAGTTGTGTTCTATCAGACTGAGTTCAGTAAAATAAATATTGCATAAATATTATTGTTAAAATAATGCATGCTGTGTGAATTCATGTAAATAATAATGCTTATTTCTGTGTTTAAGAAGCTCTTCTCCAATTTGTTTAGTTTTCCATATAAATTAAAATTTTCCAATATAGTGGAAACAGCAGGTTGAATATATTTTTGAATCTTGCATTTTTCAGTTACCATATAATAATTCCATGTTGTTTTTTTGAAATTCAAAAAAGACAGACATTCTATTTAAGATTATTTGTGGTTGTAGAAGTAGTAGTCTAAACATACTAATCTCCTTTTCCCCCAGGCTATTGCCATTGTATTAGGCTTCCTGATTTCTGCAGCTTTGGCTATAATAATATTTTTCGCAGTAAAAACCCGAAGTAAAATAGCTTACTATGGCAAAATGAGTATACTCTGGGATAACGCAAAAGGTTATGATGAAACTCCTAATGTAGAAGAATGGGTAAGTTAACTATTAAATATTTATTTGAGACTGTTGCAGTGTTTGTTTTATAAATATGTGCCATGCTGAAATATGCTTTGCAGTAATGTGCAATCACTTAAAATAAGGCAGAAATATTTTTTATCCTTACTGGAATTACATTATAGCTAATTGTAAATAGTCATCAATATCAGTCTTTCTTAATCTCAGCAAGTGTAAAAAGTGTGAACTTCAAGTGCCAGATGGCTGGGGAATTCTGGGAGTTGGTCCAGACTGATTTATGTAACAGTTATTTCTCCAATAAATAGTTCTTGAATTGTTGAAAGGAGAAGGTTTATAGAGAAATAAATGAAAGTGAAAAGAGGAGAATCAGTAAATATGTAAATAGCTACAAAGATTGCTGCAGAAAAATATGGTTGTGTTTAGGATTTGTCTCTGGATCAGCTGTTGCTTTGTGGGAGCATATGTGCTGGCTGCCTCCTTACTGATTTTAGTCCTTTTTATAATGGCTAAATCAAGTTTATCTCCTTTCCTTCTCTGCCAATTATATCTTAATGCATCTCTGTTTTTCTCTGCTGGAAGGCAATTGAGAATGTATCTACATCAGGGGTGTCAAACTCGATTTCATTGAGGGCCACATCAGGGTTGAGTTTAACCTTGGGGGCAGGGTGAGTGAGGGCAGGGTGGGTGTGACCAGCTTAACATCACTCGTTTTGGGGGTGCCTGTGGTGGCCTGAGTGCACTGCCAGAGAAAACGGGATCCCAAGCTCCGTTTTCGGCTGTGATTTCCTCCTGTAACCCTCTGTCAGCGAAAATGGAGCTTCCATTTTCACTGGCACAGACATCGTGGGCAGTCCTTTGCTGTTTCTAGGTCAGCCCCGCGGGCCAGATCTAAGCACCCCGTGGGCCAGATCCAGGCCCTGGGCCTTGAGTTTGACACCCCTGATCTACATCAATGGGTTTCTATGAGAGAAAAATAAATTATATATGAACGAATGAATGTTTATTACAGGTTAATATATGCAAAAAAGCAATTGCTTTTATAAGTAGAATTTGTATGTTATTTTATAAGCAATTCATTTTAATAAGTAGCTATTTAATTTATCTTGCATCTTGGCCTTGCCTCTATTGAGAGGAGAAATGTAGGCAGATATTAACCTCTCTACACATTCATCTAGCTGCATGCAAATCTGGTCAAATTGTTTGTTTCAATGGATTCCTGAGTGAAAAGGAGTTGATATAATTCCACATGACACAAAGTTAAACAGCCCGTTTTTTACTATTTATGTAGTTTATGAGCCCCAAATAAGAAAACAATTAATATGAGATAACATTTTATCCATTTCATTGTTTTATTAAAAAGGTGACAGTTATAGAGAATGCTGCTTATTTGGTTTTTTCATATGGGAAGCTACATTTGCAGTTTAAAACATGCTGAATTGGTTGGTGAGGGTTTTCAATAATCCATCTGTGAAGTTCTTGAAAGGGGAAAAAAAAATTCAAGGGGAACAAAGAGCCAGGAATGCCCTTCACCCTAACCTGTGGTAGCACAGAGGGTGTTGACCACATGTTAGAGGATGAGGGGCATTCCTGGCACTTTGTGCTTCAACCAATAAAATGATCAATCATTTGTGCTTCAACCAATAAAATGAGGTTACAACTCAAGTACACTAGCCAAACGGACTACAGCAATTGAAGCAACATTGGCAGGAAAATGTGCCTGGAGGTTGTCTAGCCTTCAGATACCCTTCATGATACCCTGGGCAGTCGGATCCATTCTAACAGACTAACAGATTAACAGAGTGGGAAGGGACCTTGTAGGTCATCTAATCCAACCCTCTGCCCAAGCAGGAGACCCTACACCAGGGGTTTCAAATTCAAGGCCCAGGAGCCGGATTCGTCCCACAAGGTACTTAGATCTGGCCCATGGGGCCACCCTGAAAACAGTGAAGGACTGGCCCATTGTGCTTCTGCCAGCGAAAACAGGCTCCCGAGCCCTGTTTTCGACTGCCATGGCCTCCTGTAACCCTCTGCCAGTGAAAACGGTCCTCCGTTTTCATGTGGTAGCCGAAAATGGAGCTCGGGAGCCCTTTTTCGGTGGCAGAGTGTTCGGGCTACCACAGGCACCCCCGACAGGAGTGATGTTGAGCTGGCCATGCCCAGCCCAGCCCCTCCACCCCGGTCCCTCCACCCCGGCCCCCCAAGGTCAAACACAACCCTGACGCAGCTCTCAATGAAATCAGGTTTGACACCCCTGCTTGACACCATTTCTGACAGATGGTGGTCCAGTCTTTTCTTGAAAGCTTCCAGTGGTGATGTTCCCACAACTTCTGAAGGCAAGTTGTTCCATATCAGAACAGCTTGTCTTCAGAACTGTCAGAAAAGTTCTCCTTACTTCCAGGTTGAATCTCTCCTTGCTCAGTTTTCATCCATTATTCCTTATCTGGCGTTCAGGTGCTTTGGAAAATAGCTTGACCCACTCCTCTCTGTAGCAGCTCTGCTATCCAAAACTGATTATTGGCCTAAATGAGGCAAGGCACCACTGTAGACAAGCTCTTGGGTAAATACAATTTTTCTTTCACCCCCATGTTATTTCCTGTGCCACTGGCTGCCTCACAACCTCAAAACATAAGAGGCTTCCCTCCCTGGACTTAAGAGGTTGACATTACAACTTTTTCATCTAAAAACAAATAGGCATTATAGGTTGAAATCAAACTTTTTATAGTGTTAGAAATGAGGTAATTTACTTTCTTAATTGTAGAGGACTTAGAAACTAAAAATAGTAGCATAAATCTTGTATATAAATTGCCTGTGTTTGTACTATTCACTGCATCCTGGCACCTTAGGGCTTAAATGCGACATTGCTATTGCATTGACCTTTATCAAGAAGCTTATTGTAAAGAGACTGATTACTTCATCTAGGGCTTTAAATAAGACAAAGTGAATGTTTCGGTGAGACAGTTTCAGGGTGTGTACTTTATTAGCTAATGAACTTGTTTACTCATGTTTCACCTGATAGAGGAGAGAGTAAAACCGAACAGCAAATCAAATCCTAAGTGAATAACTTGTAGCTGTGGTTTTTGTGTTTATCACAGAACAGTAATTTGTATTTGTGCGTAAGTGTAGACTCTTGATTAGTTCCTCCCCTCATATTATGATTTTGGTCTTGGTAGTAGTTTTCTTTCAATTCTGTTGACACTTTTGTTCTTGTTGTTTTGCTTGTTGTTTTGCAAAATAAATAGGGAAGAAAACCACATTCTGGTGACTAACTTTTATTTTAAGGTTTATGTGTTTGTCATGGACCAACAATCTTTTGTGGAAATCATAGCAAAGGCTGTGTAAAGAAATGTTTTGCAGAAAATCTGTCTGCACAGGAGGCTTGGTGGAGGGTGGGAGGAGCACTACTGCTTCTTTGCACTTGTGTTGTCTTTTTCCCCCCTTCTCTGTTTCTTGGAGGACTTTGAAATGTACATAACAACTTACTCAGAATTACTCAGTTTGCAGAGCCATTTATAGGACATTAATCCATTTCTTAGATTATAATTACTAACCAAAATTGCCTGAGGATTAAGCAGAAGACCGCAAGATTGATGTTGTCTTCTTTGTATCCACTAAATGGCCTTGGTTACAGAGACTAAATACAGTTATTGTAACTGAGCAAAACATTAAATGGCTTCAGCAGTGCTGAGTGTGTTGAGCTGTAAAACCTGGGGAGGTGAGCTGTCATAGGATTTGCAGTGGAGATGGTCAAACCATGTAAAATGCTTTATGTGCATCTGCACAAAAGTCATTTCCCACAGCTTGGAGCTGACTATGCCCTTACAGCTTTTGAGCCCAAAAGCAATTGAGGCAGAGACATGATTGTCAGGTCAATCTGAGTCTGTGAAGCTGCTGGAAATTGCTTTTGAAATGTCCCAAGTCATTCTGAGGCTGGTTTTTTTTGGACATTGTAATTTCTCTATAGTATTTTCAAAGCAGAATGGAGTATCATATTTTTTTTAAAAAGAACAGAACACACTCTCATTGAGAGGTGTCAAGCACTGTTACTGGCCTTAGTTCAAATAAGAATGAGTAGTTTTCACTTGGAAAGGGAAAAAGTATTTGAGGATAAGAGGAAACAGAATATTATTCTATTTTTTCCTTGCATCAACTAATGGTAATGCCTTAGTTTCTCTAATGCATTGCCTTGGTGCTGAAAAATACCATATGAAAGTGAGACTGTTCTCTTTGTTTGGATTTAGTGAGTTCACAGAGATCCAATATTGTGTCTATACCATATAAAGAAGGTACATCCCCCTGCCCCCAAAACAAATCTATGTGACCTAGTGTTATTTCTTAGATATTGTTCTGTCTGCACCTAATGTCAGAATTAGTGAATCACTATAATGCTAAATTATACAGGGTCATTGTGGTGTTGTATGTAAGGCGTGTCCAACTTGTGGCTCATGGGTCGCATGCAGTTCTGAACAGCTAGTAATGTGGCCCCATAAGATTGTAATATATATGAAGTTTGTTGTTTATATACATTAACTATATTATATATTTTATGTACGGCCCGAGATAATTCCTCTTTACTCATTGTGGCCCAGGCAAATCATAAGGCTGGACACACCTGAACTAAAAGTATTAGATTAAACCAGGGAGATCTAGATTGAAATTCAGCCTCAAGCAGGGGTGAAATTCAGCAGGTTCTGACAGGTTCTGGAGAACCGGTAGTGGAAATTTTGATTACTTAGGAGAAACCGGCAAGTACCACCTCTGGCTGTCCCTGGGAATGGGGATTTTGTAGTATCCTTCCCCTGGAGTGGGGTGGGAGTGTAGATTTTGCAGTATCCTTCCCCTGCTACGCCCACCAAGCATGAATTATCATATACACCAGTGATGGCGAACCTTTTTCTTCTTGTGTACCAAAAATGGCACATGCCGGCACAGAACCCCCCCTGCACACTGCACTGTGCATGCGCGCATCCCCCCGCATGCATCCCCCCTATTGGCCCGTTTTTCATCCTCCAGAGGTTTCAGGAGGCTTCCCTGAAAACTCCGGAGGGCAAAAAACAGCCGAAAATCAGCTGGCCAGCGCTTGCATGTATGCTGGAGCTGACAGGGCAACGGCTCACATGCCGCCTGTGGCACGCATGCCATAGGTTCTCCATCACTGATATACACAATCTTTGAGAAGGGCAGAATTTAAATGTAAAAATAGTAGTCTAACAATAAATCTAGCAGGTAGATTTATTCTAATACTTCTTATTGACTTAAGTAGTCAATAAGTAGCAGTAGACTACATTAGTAGTCTAGCATTGTAAGAAAAAATCTAGTATTAAACTGAGATATTTTCCTTATCGTACTAATTATTCTTTTACACCACAGCTAATACTTCCTGGTTTGTGACCAACTGTAGTCGGTGATTGCATAGAAGAAACAGAAAAATGTCATTCACCCTGTGACAGGATATGTTATTAGGAGCTCTGAGTGGGTGACTATACAATGATTCCCAGATTGCTAAACCAATGCTTAGTTTATGCTATATATGAATGGACCTTATGTTATTTGGGAACAATAATAAACATCCACAATTGTTGATTCAGTGTTCCATATACACCTCCCAAACAATTTAGCTAGAATTATTTCATATGTGACAGATAAACTCAGCACCAACTTACACCTGAGCATATAGATAGATCTACCAAGAATAGTATGATACTATGTTCACATTCAGATTTTATATTTTTAAAGTCTAAGTATTAAAATGTAGTCTACCATATTCTTTCTTTATATGTCTTTACTCTTTTAAAAACATTGTACACCATTTGTATGGCTACTAAAAAATCGACTTTTTCATAATAGTTTGGGCTATTTGCTTATAGTAGTAGCAGTCCCATGTATGTAATCCATAAAGTACAATTTGCAGATCAGATAGCTCATTTTATATATCACCCTAACCAAGAATCAAACTATGGTATGCTTTACTATAATAGAAGACCTCCCCAAAGCTGGCTTCTTCTGTTGCTGTGCTCTAGAAATCAGAAGTGCTCTCCTGTGTATGTGAAACTTGTAGGCTATTAGCAATCCCTTTTCAATTTAAATTTGTCTCAATTCTTCTTGAGATGCTAATGTCACGAAAGAAATCAGAGAAGAATGTCAAGCACTTAAAAATACCTTCCCCTTTTTCTTTGAAAAAATATTTCTACAAAGCTTCATAAAAAGCTGGAAAAACCAGTTACAAATCTTTTTTGTTTTCCCTTTCTGTTAGAGGAAATCCTAAAGTGAACGTAGACTGATACCAGTTTGAGAGTGAATATTAGCTGCAGTTTGGAAATATACTTTTGTAGTATCTGGTTATGCTTATAACATACACTAGCTTATAAAATATAGTAGGCTAAAGCCATATTCTTAGTAGTCTCTTAGGTCCATGTACATATTAAGCAGCTATTGAATAATCTTAACCTAAGTACTATTGTCAGCAAGAAATATTTTGCCCTGTTTGTAATGTGAGAACACATTTGAACTGTCAGTTACCTACCTCGGGAGATCCTTGCTCTTCTAAAGCAACTAGAGAAAGAAATTACTACAATAGTGTGTATGTGATGAGACACCCAGAAAAAGACAGCATACTTCACTTAATCGCCCAAGGAAAGATTGAAGGCAAAAGAGGTCCAGGCAGAAAAAGAACATCATGGCTTCAAAATTTAAGGGATTGGTTTGGGAAAAACTCAACAACCCTTTTTCGTGCGGCTGTTGATAAAAATAGGATCGCCAACACGATTGACAACATCCGATGATGGATATGGCACAACAAGAAGAAGAATATATACAAAACAATTAAATTATAATCCAGGGATGATTTCTGATTACAGTAGAATGAAATTCAGATTTACTTTGAAGACATCAAGTTATTCTGAAGATCAAACATTGCTCCACAGCTTGTTACCATTTTTCCAAAGAAGGAATGATTTTCAGCATGAAGTTCATAACAGTCTTACAGCAGTTAACATATACAAATCCACTTCGGTATACAGTGGTGCTTAAAAGTTTATGAACTCTTTTGAATTTGTAATATTTTTGCATAAGGATGACTTAGGATATGACCTATTTTCCACACGTATTAAAACTAGTTAAAGAAATCCCAATTAAACAAACATGTCAAAATCATTATACTTATTCACTGATTCTAGAGGGAAATGGTTCAAAGCCACATAATTATGTGTGGCAATTAGTAGGTGAACTTTTGCTTTCAGTACTGGTTTGCCCAACCTCCCTTCCCTCCCTCCCTCCCCCAGGGCAGCAATAACCGCAACTAAATGTTTCTGATAACTTGATCTGGCCTTGCACATCAGCTTGGAGGCATTTTAGCCTTTACAGAACAGTTCCAACTCAGGGATGTTGATAGGCTTCCTGAGGAACTCAGGTCCTTCCACAACATTTTTATAGGTTTAAGGTCAGGGCGTTGTCTTGGCCATTCCAAAACATTAACTTTCTTCTGCTTGAACTATCCTTTGGCCATACAGCTTGCGTGTTTTGGGTTGTATGAAACTCTTTCTCTTGAGCTTCAGTTCATGGATAGATGATACCCTGACATTCTTCTATAGAATTTGCCGGTACAATGCTTTTAACTCATTAAATTGGCTTCTCTTTATCTAGTTTTAAGATGACTGTGGAGAATAGATTGTGTTTTAGGCATATTTATGCAGAAATATCGAACATTCAAAAGGATTCACAAATTTTTAAACATTGCTGTATCTTGAAGGAATATATGGATCCGCTGTCTTTAGATAGCAGATATCGCTTCAGCCACATGGTCTTCTTAGCGTGAAGTTATAGCACATTATTTATCTGACCATATCTATTTCTGTGACATCTTGCCATGCAGTTAGTATTGTTAATCATTATTGTTAACAAATTCTAATATTTTGGGCTGAACATTCCTGAATATATAAATGTGTCACTCTCACGTTTGCCTGGAAATTCTTTTCGAGTATGACTTATTGATCTGTCAATCTGTCCAGTCCCCATAAATACTGGAGTTGAGCTTGTAGGTGGATCCTTAAGTGAAAGGGAAATGTCCTTAAGTTCTATTTTGAACAGTGAGTTAAAACAGGTGCAGAATTAGGTCTTCTCTGTTGAATTCGTTTCAACAGAGTGCAATTCCTGCTGGCTCTCTTTTTGTTGAAAAATGTGTCAGCTCTTAAAATCTTATTTTTTTCTCTTCAATTGGCTGATTGGCATGTGTGTTAAGCTTTTAAACAAATGGCTGTAAGGAAAAGACTACCTATAATCCTGAGAAATGCAAGAGCTGTGTGCTACATTAAAAAAACCAGGCAACCATATTTTATCCAAGCGCTTTTGTAATTTGTCTCTTGTTCAAAGCATAGTATGAACTCAGAGATTGGGTTAACTAATGTATTGTGTAAATTAATCATGTGTAAGTACCTCATACTGATACAAAATAGTTCCTATGATTGTGCAAATGTAGGAAATCTGTTCTCCAGACACTAATGAATCATAGTGCCAGCCACCCTTAACAGTGTGACCAATGGTGAGGATTGAGTGAGTTTTACTTCAGCAATATTTGAGTGTCTCACTGAATCCCAATCTTTCAGTAGTAATCTTTGCATGCAGCTGCTCACACTAAGAACAGAAGTTTTACTAGAAAGTTTTCTTCCTATCAGGTAAAAAAGGAGCAAAAACAGACATTTAGTCTCATTCTTTACCACATAACAGCATGTGAAGAACAACATCTCAATTAAACCAGGGTAAACAGTTAGGGTAAGAAAGCAGCAATCACAGAAAAGCTCAGTCCTCCAGCACACATATGCTAATTAAAAGCATTGTTTAATGTCACTTTAAAGTTACAGCAGCCTTGGAAAAAGTGATTTATAATCAATTGTTTTTTATTTGCACTTACAACGATTGTATCACCCTCGTAGTCGCATGATCACAATTTGGGCACTTGATAGCCAGCTTGTATGTACGACCAATTCAGTGTTTAGTCAAATGATCATGATTTATGATCCTTTTGACCAATTTCCAGCAAAAAAAGAATGTCCTTTGAGGATTGGATTCACTTAATGACTGGTAAAAGAATTGTTGTAAAATTGAGTGTGACTCAACTTATGAGTCCAACAACTTACATCAGAAATTGTGGTCGCAATTGTGATCATAAGTCTAGAATTACTACATGCTTTGTTCTAACTGAAGCCTATATGAAAATTCCTAAGATGACATCAGTAAGTGCTGCTTCTCCTGCAATAGGGTCCCCAATCCCTGGGCTGTGGCCCGCTACCTGGCTGTGGCCTGTTCAGAACTGGGCTGTGAAAGTGGCAGGCAAATGTGCACGCTTGCAGCTTCACTTGTGCGAGTGGCAGGTACTCGCAGTCACGCATGCCTGCCACTCCCCCCCCTTCCTGGGCCACCAGTCAGAAAGTTTGGAGACTGTTGTCTCAGAACAGGGGTGTCAAACTCGATTTCATTGAGGGCTGCATCAGGGTTGTGATTGACTTCAGGGGGCCAGGGTGGGCGTGGCCAGATCAACATCACTCCTGTCAGGGATGCCTTTGGTGGTCTGAGCGCTCTGCCAGCGCAAACAGACTCCCGAGCTCCGTTTTCACTGGCAGAAGGTTGCAGGAGGCCATAGCAGCCGAAAACTGAGCTGAGGAGCCTGTTTTTGCTGGCAGAAGCACTGCGGGCTGGTCCTTTGCTGTTTCCAGGGTGACCCCGCAGGCCAGATCTAAGTAGCCGGGCCTTGAGTTTGACATCCCTGTCCTAGAAGAAATGGTCATGATGAATGAAGGGAAAACCCATCCAGTCCAGTTTGTCACATCATCTCATCAGATGGAAAGTAGAAGTAGACAAGGAGGTTATAGAGATTGCAGTCCAATATTCACCTGTGGCTAGTATTCAGAGCTGTGCTACTTTTGATTCTAGAGATAGTAGGTATAGACATTATGACTGAAGCCATTGTTAATCTTATTCTCCATGAATGTTGAAACTCCATTGGTGGCCAATCCCGTCTAGAGTCAAATAAAACTGAAATGGGTGGCTATATTAAAAAAACATTCTTGTGTTTATTTCTTCTGCTAAATTGCAGTGATTCCTGTTTATTCCTGTTGTACCAAAGAAAACGTAGTGAAAAATTACATTTGGAGCACAGTGGCCTATCACTGGAACCCAGGGGTGAAATCTAAAAAATTTCCCTACCGGTTCTGTGGGTGTGGCTTATTTTGTGGGCGTGGCTATGCAAAAGC
>JANHFT010008739.1:21532-36549 GCA_032467955.1 Pseudoxenodon macrops
GAGATTGAAAACTATAATTTGAGGGTTCTGGGTTTGCCATAGCACTGCTAATCCATGACTTTAAAAAGTGAAAATAAAAATGAGTAGGGGAGGCAAATAATTGTTTACCATGTAGAAAATATTTCTGCTTGCTTTAGTTATAAGTACAGGACTACATATTTGCAACTTATCTCTCAAAGGTAAAACATGTTATAAGTCCTCAACCTATTACCAATTGTTCATTAACTATCCAAAGTTACAATGATGCTGAATAAACTGTGGTTTTGAATGGTCCTTAGAGTTTTGGCCATCCCAGCATGCCTATGGCCACATGATCACAATCTGGCGTTTGGCAACTGGTTCCAGCACCCCAGGATTACATACTTAATCATCATTTGCAGCTTTCTCTGCCAATCTTCCCCAGAAAGTTAATGGGGAAGCAGGCAGGAAAGTACCTAAATTGTTAGGGTAAGGCTTCCCCACCTCAGGCACCTACCTAACCCTCACTGTGACACTCAAGTATCCTGTTGCACATTTGTGCACCTTCACATGTTCTCCCTGACTTACGCCAGACCCTTCTGTGCATCTTTGCATGCCTGCCCCAGCCTGTGCAATCCATCGCACCTTTGACTTCCTTGACTTTCACTGCACCTCTCAGATACCCTCACACCCTCCTGCAGTGTCCCTGAGCTGTGTCATCCCCTCACATCCTCTCCAACGCTCCCCCACACCCCTTCCTTCCTTACCCAGCAGCAGTCACTTACCTGCTTGCCTGAGAGTTGCAAGCTCCTGCCAGCTTCCCTACTGAGTTTGGTTGAGAGAAGCTGGCAGGAAGTTGCCTTTCCTAACGACCGTGGGATTCAGTTAATGATGAAAGCCAGGACTGCATGGATTGTGACCGCTATGCAATGTGGCAGTGTTTTGCAACCACATTCCTTGGCAATGGAAATTCTGAACCCAATTTTATTGTAAGTATTTTAGTCACCACACCCTTTACTCAGAAGTAGATTATACATTGTGGTGCTTGCAACTTATAAAAAGGGCTCGTTTGAAGAAGTGGTATTCACTGACAAATACTGATGATTTTATCTTGAGAGGCAATCCCTGTGAATCCTATTTTGAAAGATATTGCTAAGGTCAAGAATAAAGAAATAAATCTTTCTAAATCATAGTATTTTCCAAGTTCATGTGGGTAGGGGTGTTTGTAGGCAGAACACTTGTTCACGGATGATCCAATTTTTCCTCAATTTCCTTGATCCCTTTCATTAAAAGTTGTCATTGTATTTATTTAGAGAAATGAGTTGGGGGGGGAAAAAAACCGAAGTTGCAATAAGTAGAAGCATTTTAGCATCCTTAGCAATGTCTGCTTTACATCGGTATTGTATTTTGGTTTCAAGGATACAGCTTTAAGTGAACCATATCTATGCTGTCTTTCAAGCACAAGGGCACAAAGATAGCTCCCTTCTTACAGCATTATGGAACATACAGAGGTTTTTTTTTTAAATAAAAGAAAAATGTTTACAACATCGGAGTGGAAAATAGATTACAATCCACATTCTGGAAGAAATTACAGACCTCTTGTGGGATTGCAATTTTGATGTACAAACCTACTTTTGATGTACAATCAACTAAATCATTATGTAGTTAACCCACAACACTTTGTTTTACCAACCATGTAAACTTATGACAGACTGAAAAAAGTAACCAATCCCTACATTTATGATTAGCACTGATGATGTTACCTAGTTGGGTAATGAAACGTCTACAAGAAAACAAGGAATAGCAAGGAGAAAAAAGGAAATGAAGAAGTAGAGATTCAAGAAGTGAAGAGTGGAAATGTGATAAGAACTTGAAATGTAAATAATTAAGGATAAGGGTCATGTACATAAGATCAGAGTAATAATGTATGAGAAGCAAAACTGTAGTTGTTGTTATGTAAATATGATGTAAATGAAATAACCAAAAGAGGATGGCCATACTATGTCCAATGTTTTTAAATGTTTGTCTGAATAAAAACTTTATAAAACAAAAAAAGAAAACAAGGAAGCCAGAGAGCATCAAGGACGTCTCATTTCAACCCGGAACTACAAATATTGTCCTTTATTGGTACTTACAATTGTTTCAGCATCCTCACTGTCATGAGATTAAGTTTTGGGTGCTTGGCAACTGGCATGTATTTACAATGGTTGCAGCATCCTGGGGTTATGTGCAGAGATGGGTTTTAAATTTTCCTACTGCTGATTCGCTCAGGGGCGCGCTGTGGCCGTGCACATGGGCAGTGCTTTTTAAAAAAGAACCAGCTTGGGAGTGTGGCAGGCCCAGGTTACTAATGGTTCTACCAAACCGTGCCGTTAAGTTACTAACGGTTCGGTAGAACCGGACCGAACTGTTAGGAACCCACCTCTGGTTATGTGATTGTTATTTGTAACCTTCACACCTGACTTCTAACAAGCAAAGTTAATGGGGAAAATGGATTAATTTAACAACTGCCTGATTCATTCAACAATTGCAATGATTCACTTAACAACTATGGAAAAAAGGATAAGATCAGGCATCACTTAACAACTGCCGTGTTTTAGCAGTAGAAATTCTGGGCCCAACTGTGGTTATAAATCGATGACTACCTATACAAATATGGTCCATGTTTTTTATGAAACTGACCAATAGGAACAAGCATTAGCATTTTGAAATTTGATATTGGGCATCCTACAGTTGCTTTGGAAATGCAACTCATAGATTTTTCAAACAGCTATTGGTCTTATTAGTTGAGAATTCTAGATTGGAACGCAACCAATCTCGAAGAAAGTAATGAAAAAGGAAGGCTTTGGACATCAATTATACTGCAGTTATTTAGTCTTTCTTATCCTCAAGGAGGGACCAGTTGAAACAAGGTTTTATTAAGTGTTTCTGGAATTAGCAGAGAGCTGAGTGTGGAACTGAATTTCAATGGGGAGTTGGCTATTGCATTCAAAACATCAAAATGGCCTATTTTGGAAAATGATGCTACTATATTGGATATAGCAAAATGATTATTAGTACTATAATATAAATTTTAATGGCAAATACAGGTAGTCCTTTGCTTACAACATTTCATTTTGTGATTGTTTGAACTTACAACAGTGCTGAAAAAAGTGACCTGACCATTTTTGTTTACATGATGACCATTGAAGCGTCCCCATGATCATGTGATCTACATTTGGATGTTTGACAATTGACTCACATTTAGTACGGTTGCAATGTCCCGGGGTCATGTGATCTCCTTTTGCAATCTTCTGACAAGCAAAGTCAATGGGGAAGCCAGATTGACTTAACAATCACATTACTAATTTAAGAACTGCAGTGATTGACTCAACAACTGTGATGAGAAAAGTCGTAAAATGGGGCAAAAGTTGCTCAAAGAGTTTCTCACTTAGCAACATAAAGTTTGGCCTCAATTATGGCTGTAACATGAGGACTACCTGTAATTATGGTAAAGGAAGATCTCAGCAGTTGAAAGTCCATGAACACAATCATTTACTCCACAAAACAACCCCCTGGCTCTATCCCAGGGGTCCCAACACCCTGTCCATGCTGCAGTCCATTCGGGACCAGGCCAAGGAAGGGGTGGGTAAACATGCAAAATCCTCCCCCTACCCACCTCCCCCTTCCACCACTGCCTCCACTGACCCACCAAACTGGAAAGGTTGGGGACCGCTACTCTATCCAACTTGCACTATCATCCTATTAAGTGTAAGTTCAAAATTAACATTGAGTATAAGTTCAAAATATCAAAAGACAGATCATCCTGGCTTTAGACAACAGAGCACTGACATTCTATGATCATATAGGATCCATCGGTTTAAAACCAGATTCTGTAGGATAAGTGCACAAGCATTCATTTGAAATGCAAATACGTAACTTTTTTTTTCAGTGTTAAAAAATGGTTTCTACTCAGTTGACTATTGCTTTGAATTAAATATATTAAAAGGAAGTGCTACGTAGCCTTAAAAAAACTCCCTTCTGCATTTGAAGAAAAATCCTGGTGGCGCACGAATTGAAGTGCAGTATTGCAGGCAAACTCTGGGAGTTCAATCCTGATAGGGCTCAGGATTGACTCAGCCTTCAATCCCCTGAGGATGGTAAAATGAGGAACCAGATTGTTGGGGGCAATATACAAATAATGCTCTACACCAGGGCTGTCAAATTTGCGGTCCGCAGCCCAGATGTGTCATGCGCTGGCCACGCTTATGCCGGGTTTAGCGGAGGGGGAAAAATTCACTATATGTCATGTGATGTTGCTGTAATGCCACGAGTTTGACATCCTGTACACTGTAAATTACCTAGAGAGTGCTGTGAAGCACTATGTGGCAGTATATAAACCCAAATGCTGTTGCTATTTGACTAAGAAAGTAAATCTGGCTCATTTAACTTTTTATATGAAAACTAAAAAAAAATTTAAAATAAAACCCGCAGCAAATTGGTCACCTTAGATTTCTCCCTATAACATAATTTCACCGTGCTCATGTTATAACAAGGCTTGCAAAATTAAAAGTAAAGCGTCTTTGTATAACTCGACTTGTGTGTTTACTAGCCTGTGTGATGAATGCATGTGTATGATTTAAATAAATAATTATATCTAGGGAAAGAGCCAGATGGAGAAGTGGATGGAAGAAGGTTTTAAATCTCTGCTTCATTGTCACCCCAGCGTTAAATAAAGCCCTCACATCTGCCATTTGCTATGGAAGAAAAGTTTCCTTTGGCAACAGCTGGAGCTTTATTCCCACTGAGAGTAGGAAATATGAGAATATTCAATAGAACGGGGGCCTTAGCCAGGGCCAAGCATTTGATTTTCTCCATCCCAACTACAAATTTGGTCTTACTACAAAGAAGCAGTTTGATAAAAAAAAATAAAACAACATTACACAACTAACTGTCCAAGCCCAAACAACATGAATGTCACATTTAATTTGATTTTAAATTAAACTCAGTGGGAGTCATTTGAAATGGACTGTTCCTGACCTTAATGTGACATTTTCACAGATATATATTTAAAGTATTTGATTAAGTTAAGTCAGAAATCCTTATAAAACCGCAGTGTTACCAGCTCTTTGTGTTCTTCTGAAAGAACCTTTAGGATCATGCTCGTGAACCATTTCATTTTCATAAATATTCTGATATATATTCTTTATAACAAAAAAATATGAGAAAGAGAAAGCACACATGCTATGTGTGTGTGTATGTACAGTATATCAGAGATGGTTTCCTACTGATTCAGACCGGTTCTATAGAATAGCTAGTAAGCCACTGCTGACGTCATAGAACCGGTTCTGTTCCGTGGATGCCGCCATCTTTTATTTTGATTTTTTTTGGGGGTGTGTGTGGTTTAATTTTTTCTGTTTTTTTTTCTTTTGCGCATGCGCAGAAGCTAAGTTTCTGGCACTGCGCATGCATTGCCATCTTGTTTTTGGGCTTTGAAAAAAATTGATTTTTTTTAATATTGCACATGCGTGAGCGCACAAAGTGCGCACATACCCATGTGGTGTGCCCACGTGGCGCGGAAGGCAGAGAACCGGCAGCAAGGTAAGTTAAAACCCATCCCTGATGTATGTGTATATGTGTGTGTATATATATACTGACAACTGGACAGCTGAGCCAGTGAGGCTTTTCCAGACAAGGAGAATCCAGGGATCTCCCACAAATGCTCTTAGTTCTTTGTGAGGAAACCTGAGAATCTGGAGGGCCTCTGTGGGCAATTCATAGAACACTGGAGCAAGAAAGAAGTACCAAGCTCACAGTCTCATGTGGAGCCTGTTTAAGGACACTAGGCCACATTTATTATTATTTTATTTTATTTTTTTATTTGTCAAGCACATATTATTTAATATATATAAGTATAAACATGATTATGAATACATAAAATGAATACAAATAAAAGGGAACATTAGGACAAGGACGGTAGTCACGCTGGTGCGCTTATGCACGCCCCTTACAGACCTCTTAGGAATGGGGTGAGGTCAACATTTATATTATCAAAGTTGCAAAGATTTTCCAAGGAGAACAACTAAAACAGCTGGTGAGTGATCTTTCAATCGGGTTTAAAGTTAAAAGCAAAAAACAATTGCAAGATGTAAAAGAATCCAAAAACAATTAGGAACAAAAAGCTTACCAAAAACATGAGTTAAGAAAGTTTAAAAGGATTAAGGGGACAGCTGAATTTGGACTTTTATGTTAAAGTACTTTTGATTTATTATATAAATAATACATACTGCTGTGGGAACTGTTTAAACTTGCTAAAGAGGACAACTGCTTGGTTTCATTAAAAAAAGAGATAAGATTTTTCTTTTTCCTTTAGGGGTTATAAATAAAAATAGAGACAAGGCTACTATCATGAGATCAGGAAAAAAATCTCAGAAGGAAAATAAACACAGCGAATACGGTAACAAAAAAAAAATTGCCAGAGATTTTATAAAGAATTTTTGAAGAATTGAGGAAGAATGTTTCAGCATTAGTGATTGCATCAGCAACTGAATCTACCAGTAGTTCTCAATTTATGACCACAATTGAGCCCAAAATTTGTGTTCCTAAGTTGGACAGTGAGTTTTGTCCCATTTTATTACCTTTCTTGCCAGTGAATCATTTCAGTTGTTAATAACAAAGGTGAACTTTGAATGGTCATTAAACGAACTGTTTTATAAATTGAGAATTGCATGTATTAAGATAGGTCTGGTTTCATTTGAAAGTAGAATGAAGAAAGTTTTGCAAATATGAGAGAAAAGATGAATACAACATTTAAAGAAACTATGATATAAATGAGAAGAGACACTGAACAAATTAAAGACAAAGAGGAAATTTCAAAAAACAAAACCAATAATCGACAGATAGGGGAAAAATAGATAATACGGCAGTGTTGGAATTAAGAAAGAAAGAGCTATTCCAGTGGAATCTGTAAAGATACTGTTAAATTTTTTGAATTTTTTTGAAAAGGAATGAAAAACATATTGGTGCAGATCTGGACAAAATATATAGAATAGTTTATTAATTTATTATTTTGTGACCTTATCAATAAGATGAAAGAAAAATAAAACACATAACCTGATTCCAGGCTAAAATAGAGTGATAAAATATATAAAAGATAATGCAAAGAGTCACCAATCAAATGAGTGAATCTCCCTTGCAGGGTATCCCAATTTCTTAAAAGTATCGGGTTGTTAGCTCAAACCGCCTTCATTAAAAGTTAGCAGTTCTGCTTATGATATATATATTAGACTCCAAGAGAAAATAAGATCCGTAATTCAGTTCCCGGTGGACTGTTCTTTCCAATAGAGATGATAAGTATCTAAGGCTAAAGGAGGCATGTAATTGATGGCTGAAAAAAACAGGAACAATATTTTCAATGGCTGGGGAACTCCACATGCAAGTCCTTTTGTGATATTGGAAGTGATATAAGATATACAAAGAAAAGAAATATACCAAGAGAGAGATATTTGTGCACTTTGTTAAGAGGTCAAGAGACCAGGCTCTACAACAACATTTTATTACTAAAAAATATTCATATATATATACGTACAATGACTATATATATATAAATAAAATATATTATTGATATTGAAGTTTAATAAATATTAATAATTCAGAAGTAACTGTGCTCAAAGAAATATCTATTAGAGTATGCCAGTGTTGTCAAACTTGATTTTATTGAGGACTGCATCAGGGTTGTGTGTGACCTTGGGGTGGTGTGGCCAGGGTGGGTGTTTGACACAGGCTCAAAATGTGTTTTTCCCCCTTCTCATCTTGCTTTCCACAGTTCTTTACTATAACCATTTTCCTATCTCTTCTACCAGATATTACTGACAAAAATTTATTACTTATTCTTCATACTCCACTAAACTTTTTATTTCTAAATTTATATCCCATTGTTAAATATTAAATTGCTTTTCCAGGCAGAAAAGCTATTTATTCTATTGTATTTTTATTATTCAACTAATAATAAAAAAAATACAATAGCATAAATAACATGGTAATACAAGATCTAACAGCAGAAGTAAATTTCCAGGATAGTGAATAGAAATGCCTGTCAATTATAGATTGTTGATTGCAGTGATTAAATGGACCAACAGTATGTAAAATCTTGAATTAAACTGTAGTATTAACATAGGATGTTGCTTGTTTTCTATCCAGATCAGGCAGTTACTTGAGGCCACATAATTGTAATCCAGTCCTCTTGCAGCACTCTGCTGGAGGCCCTGCACGGCCCATTTTTGGCCAGCAGAGTGTTGCTGGAGGCCCGGGAGGCCAAAACGGGCTGTGCAGGGGCCTTGCAAGGCCTTCCCATGGCCCTGTTTTGGCTGGCAGAGGCACAGTGCTCTGGTCCTTTGATATTTCCAGGCCAGCCCTGTGGGTCAGATTTAAGCTCCCTGTGGGCCCGATCCGGCCTGTGGGCCTTGAATTTGACACCCCTGGAGTATACTGTGTAAGAGAAAAGAATATACCTTTTTGACTGATAAATAAAACATGATACTGTGATAAATTGGAAGTGAAATATTGAAATATTTCAAAGGATGAAAAATATTTTGCAAGGCCAGTCATGAAGATTAAATATGGTTTTGATGAAATGAAAATGAGGATTAGGATTGCCTGATTTCAAATTGTATTTCACAGCCTGCTATTTGGTTTGAACGAAGGAGATGGTGCTGTTGAGAAATAATTAGAATTAGAAAATACAATTTGAGGTTTGGATGGCATGGGTTTTTATGGTATGATTAAGGTTAATGTAATGATGGATAAGATTAATGTAAATTTATGGTTAAGGTTAATGTAAATTTAAAAATAATTATGAATGCCATACTAAGAGTATGAAATAGATAAAACGCAGGCTGTACCTAAAAATGCCTCTAATGGTTTCAGCACAAGAAAAAAATTATAAAAAAGAAACAGAGGGCTAAGAAAAATGGTGAACATATCAAGATTTGCGGAAAGATATTTTATATCAATAAAGTAATTAGAACTGAAAAACATACAACAAAACTTGAAAGTCTATTGTATATGAAGGACAAACCTTTGATTGTTAGAATATACAAACTTTTCTGTGAAAATTTTTAAATAAAATTATATATATATTAATTATTTAGCTAGCCATGGAAACGTGTCAGCTCAGAACTGAACATCTTCTCAACATCCCTTTAGTTATATCAATCATGTCATAAGAACAAGATTTTCAGAAGTTTGTCTTGAATTTATTGTGGCAGCAATTTAGGTCAAGTGGCCACAGAAGCTTCAGATGCCCTTTCCCATTTGCTGGAATATTCCTATATTTTACTCATGTCACCAGAAACCTTGCTGCAGTATAGATGAATTCATTTCACACATATACACCCTCTAAAATAAATCATGATTCTCTCTTGCTCAGGATGTTGGATAGTGTCAATGAGATGTCACAAATGGAAAAGTTAAGGCTCTCTCTCAACCTTCAAGTTATCCATTCCCCAATAAGTTGTGACTGGAAAAAGCAATGGTAGCTGCATTGCAAGAAATACTTTACTTGAAAATAGATCTGTCAGTCATTGAATCTATCTCCTTTTCCTACAAAGGTCTTTTCTGCTACCTGCAACAATGACGTTTTTTTCAATCTGAAGAAGTAAAAAAAAGTTTTTTTCCAGGGCCTTCTGGAATAACCAAAACAAAGCAAGTTTATATCTGTCTGCTCTGTAAAAATGAACATCTCTTCTGAATTACTCCACATCTAACTATGAGCTATTTGGTTAGAACCAGTGAATTGTCTTAGTTTTTAGACTAGTGTTTTTCAAAGTTGGCAACTTTGAGATGTATGAACTTCCACATGCTGATAGGGGAATTCTGAAAGTTGAAATTAACACAATTTAAAGTTACCAAGTTTGAAAAATACTGCTCAAGACCAACACAATCCTATTTCAAATATTTTTCCCTTTCATTTCTGAATCATAATTACAAAAGGTAGGCTATATATTGAAAAACAACAACAGCAACAAAGCAAAATAAAAACTTTGTAAACCCTCTAAAACTATGCCTAATCCAGGAAGCAGTAATGTGATTATCAGAAGTGTTACTGATAGACAGGAAACTCCTATTCCATTAAACATACTACGTTCCTGTCAGATTTCTCCTACTAGAATAGCTGCATTGGGAATTAGAGATACATATATAATAAGCAAAACCTTCACTGCTTCTTTTTAGGGAAAGAATGAATATCCAGACAACCTTTATAAATTAGTTTTTCTGCTTGCTAGTCAGAGGAAGGGATTAGAATTTTAGCTTGCTTCTATGTTCTAATCCATCTTTCAAAGAATTGTATAAAATGAACTGATATTATCAGTTATCTTTTCTTTATGCCTCAATAATATACCCCATTTATAAAAGAAGAGGTCATAATATTTAACTTATATCCAAAAATACACTTTTAATTCCATAGAACCAACCAGATACATGAAGATACATGCATTTTATGAGAAGGTGATAATGAAAAGACATGCATAAAACATTAACTGAACGTGACCAATGTATTGCTGATGCTCTTCTCATTATTACCTTGAATAATGCATTATCATTTGCTAGTGGAGTTCACAGAATCATGCTTTCACCAAAATGGCAAAAGCAACATTGCAGTGAGTTGCTGCAAGATCAGTTTGTTTAGGGAATTTCTCTCATATCACATGACATGTAGAAAAGGGGCGGAGTTCATGTCACCATGACAACAACTATCTGCAGCCACTGCTGTCATTTGGAAACTATACTTCTTCACTTTTTCCAATTTCAAACAATTTGAAAAATTAAAATTATACCAGATAAATAGACTAGATTACAGAAATCAAGTTTTCCCTTTGATGAAAATGAGTAATTCCAGCAGATCACTTTCTGACCTCCAAGAGTTAATAGGAAACTGTCTTTGGTGATAATTTTCAAAAGGAAAATTGTAACACAATTTAATTTCTTGTTAACATTCATCTATATTAGTTTTACCCACACTAGCTGGAAAATCTGGGAATTGCAGTCCTCACATACCTGAAAATACTTTCTGCTATTCTAGTTATACAAGATAATGACTTGATTAACATTCAGTATTTGGGTGACCCTTAACTATGTTTTAATTTAATAATTTGCAATGCATAGGTAATTGCAATTGAAAAATAAAATGGTATATTGGAATGATCCGTAGCAAAGTTTGGTTTTTACAGAAAAACTAAATAGTAATGAAAGTTATATATTCAGAAAAAATGGAGGTGGTTAGTGTCCAGACACTGTTGATGAAAAGTAGCTGCATAAGTAAACATTTATTTCATGCTTTGATTAATGATTGCTTTCTAGAACTAATAGTAAGAATTGTTCAGCGGTTTCTTCTTAGGAAAATAATGCAAGTACAGCTTTAGTAGAATATATAGGAGGATTACATTAGGATTCCCTTGAAAATTGTATAAAATAATATAAATGGCACGATATACATTTTAGAAGCATTTTAAATCATATAGTAACTAGAAAAAAAACTCTCAAATTATGTATGTGCTTGATTCTGTTACATAGGAGATAACAAAACCTCTGGGAGCATGTCTATGCGCAGAACTTCAGCAGGATACTCTACTGCAGTTCATCTGTATTTTAATAAAATTCAGAATTGTATATGATTGCCATGCTGCTAAATTAAACAGAAGTATTACTTGATTTCTACATTTAGGAATTATTCCCTGGATAGATGTAATCTAAAATTGAAACTTTATTTCTGAAATAGAATAGGAAAAAACTATAATAAAAATAAGTGCTTATATTGGAAAAACACATTAAACTTTTCTTGATGCAATTTACACATAAGGATGAGAATGACTTTTACACATCACTACTTCAAGTCTGAATAGGAAATTTGACTTCTGCTTCTAGCACTGTTATTTTAAAATATGACCATTCTCTAAATTAAGGTTATCTTGCATAATAGTGTTATTTCAATTTTCAGGGCAGCACTCTAGTCAATCATATAGCAGCCATGCATTCAGAAATGGTATTAAAAAAGAAGCAAGTTTTAAAACAGTAATTATTCCAAAGCCAGCGTACTTAATTTTTTAAAACTGGCACATTAAAGAAGAGGAGAACATAATTTTGTCATTATAAAACTGCTCACTTTGACTTTTTCTAAATATAGTAAGATCTTGTTTAACAACCTTAACAGGGACTGAGATTTTCATTGCTAAGTGAAATAGTCACTACATGACCACGATTCGATTGTGCTTTCCAAGTGGAAAACACACAGGACTATCCAGTTTCATCGTTTGGAGTTAAGTTTGCTTCCTAACCATTCCCTGCCTTTTGGAAAGCTGAAGTGCCTCCTCTTATATACATCAAAGGCAATGGGATTGTATCGCAGCCTGGGTGTGGGAATTGAGGGCATGCTATGCAAACACATACTCTCTTGAAATCCTTTCCTCTCCAATATCTCTGCTGTGCAACTGGGAGAAAGAAACATACTCCCTTGAAATCCTTTCCTCTCCAATCTCTCTGCTGAGAAAGAAAGAAAAAAGCAAGCAATTTCAATTGCCAAGTGATACGGTTGGAAAGTGAGACATCACATGATCGCATCAGCAAATGTAGTTCCACTATCCCAGTTGTGGTTGCTAATTAAGAACTGTGGGTCATTAAGCAAGTTGGTATCTCAATTCAAGACATTCTGTGTTTGGATTTTTCCAGCCCCAAGTCTCAGTAAGGTAACAAACAGATTGCCTCCAACTTCCCACACTTTCCCCCTATCTATGTCTTTTTGTCAGTACTACGGGCTTCTTTGGCAGGCAAGCCCAATTCAAAGTATTCATTATCTAAAAGCTACTAAAAATCTCATGGCCATGACCTTTTTTACTGGGCAAAACAGTGCATCACAGGGCAACAATTTTTGAACCAAAGTGCCTCAATGGCCTAACATATAAATTAAGGACCCTGACTCCTGAAAGAATAAATGTTTCAGGTCTACTAGCTGCAGCTCCACTGCTGGGCTGGTTCCTGTCATCATATGATCTTCATTTTTAATGTTCTGTGAAGGTTTCCCAGCAAGTTTCACAATCTCTTGATCCCTCTCTCATTTAGCGGCAGCTACTTACCTGCCAGAAGGGAAGGAGAGGGGAGATTTCTGATCTTCTTTACCAGATTCCTACAAGCAAAAGTAATAAGGAAGCTGGCAGGAAATTGAAAATTGCTCCTGTTCCCACTGCTTTGTTCAGTGTTATTCTGTTTAGGTAAAGAAATATTTCTGAAACAATGAAGTGCCAGCAGAGGTGGGTTCCTACCGGTTCGGACCAGTTCTATAGAGTAGGAAGTAAGCTGCTGGTGGTGTCATAGAACCGGTTCTGGTCCGTGGACGCCGCCATCATTTTGTGGAAATTTTTTTTTAATGTTCCGGTTTTTTTCCTTCTGCGCATGCACAGAAGCCGGGTTTCCGGCACTGCACATGCATCACCATCTTGTTTTTGGGAGGAATTTTTTAAATTTTTTGTACTGCGCATGTGAGCACGGGCAAAACGTGCCCACGCTTCACAGGGGGCAGCAAACCGGCGGAGAGCTAAGTTAGAACACATCCCTGAGTACCATGTTATATTAGGGACTGCCTTACTAAATTCAACCCATCTTATAAGAATTATGAGATCCCAACCTGCAATAGGGTGAAAGGAACATGTGCCAGTAGGCAGGTTTTGCCGTGACTGCTATAATACTGTGAATCATGGTTCCCACAGATAAGGCTGGTGTTTTTACCCTTGATATTCTAGAAGACCCTGAAAACTCCTTTTTAGGTAGACATTTTATTTTAGCAGATGCTGATAGGGAAGAAATATAGCTATATTATGCAGATGTGAAAGTTACTTTTACTATGTTGCTTACTTTATGTTTATTGCTAACCATCAGATTCGGTTGACTGATAGGGGCAGTACAAAAATAGTGTACTATGTGCTCCCCTATTTTAAGGTGTTCTAACTGGTACCTTCCACGTAAAGTGGTAAATAGCAATGGCTTAGCAGCCAAGGAGAAATGTGTAAGTGATTCCTAGAGGTCAGACGTGACAGATGTGTGGAAGAGAATGCTGCAGTCTGTGGAAAAATTATACTGAAGTGATACAGATAAGCCTTCTGCTGTTCAAGGTGATACAACAGGAGGATGTGCTGCAACCAATTAGAACTCACAATTTATTGGTGTCACATTCCCTCCTTGGGCCCTTGAAACAAAGTCAGATTGCTGGAGCCTGTGGGCAGCTTTCCCATTGCTGTTCCAGAAATAAAACAGAAACAGAAGTATCTTGCATTACCTGCAATCCATAGTTCAGCATCCATACAGATGTCAGCTATCCCAGACCATATAGATGCTTTCAAAGCACTAGATGAAAGATGACCTTCTACTACAGTACATTACTTTCTTTCAAGCATAAAGAAACTTCCTATTTAAAAGCCGTGGTGGCATAGTGGTTAAAATGCACTATTGCAGGCTAGTTCTGCTGATTACCAGCAGTTTTATTCTCATCGGCTCAATGTTGACTCAGTCGTCCATCCTTCCGAGGTCGGTAAAATGAGGAGCCAGATTGTTGGGGCAATATGTTAACATTGTAAACCGCTTAGAGAGGGCTGTAAAGCATTGTGAAGTGGTATATAAGTCTAAGTGCTATTGCTAGTGCTATATCTGTTCTACAAACTACCGTTTACTAACCATAGAATTTGTAGAAATGTGACTATGTTATATATAGTCCCATTAAGTAATTTGAAGTTTGCTACCAAATATGAGATTATAAAGAAAGGAGACTTTATGTTATAAATTGGGCACTTCTCCAAATTAAAAAAAAATCTTAATATGGATTGTGTTCTATTATAGATCTAAAGCAGCTTATTTGTCTTTATAGTTGGAAGTAGTGTTTATATTTGATTTGAAGCACTCTGAATACTTACACTTTTAGAACATTCCCCATTTACCCAGTTCTTGGAATTCTTATTGGTATTTATAGAATAGAATAGAATAGAATTCTTTATTGGCCAAGTGTGATTGGACACACAAGGAATTTGTCTTTGGTGCAT